>SKCR01039722.1:0-255479 GCA_019454045.1 Zanthoxylum bungeanum
GTGACATCCCGAACATCTACTGCACCTGACGCTTCGACAAGTCCACTAAACTCAACACTGAAACATATTGTCGGAGATGGACCCTTAGATCTCCGTTTCCGTTGAACTTAGCCATGTCAGACATCTTAATTTGAGGAGGCAAATGTTCTTCGAAATTCATCGCATCGTAGTCTAACAAATCTTTATGTTTACCCTTCAGCTTACGGGTAATAGACTCTACTTGCTCTCTGAGTTTCTATAGTTCTGCCTGAGACCCGGCTACCTTTTCCGCGGTATACTCAGCCATGTCATCATCGAAAATAGAGATTTCTTCACCCACCCTAATCGGGGGCTCCTCACGCTTACCACTCTCATTGTTTTCTGTTCCCATTGCACGGGGTACGGTCAGATTGGCCATAACATTAGTCAAAGTTTGTAGTTGCTCGGTAATTTTGGTCATGTTGGTCTCTAATTGATCCATGTGGGAACCTTCACTGCCTGATGCATCCATGGTTGTTAATCTTTTCTTGACAAGTCTTCCTTCTTCTTAACTAAACGGATATCTATGATGGCTAATAAGACAAGGAGTTATCATGATGCGTGTATGAATACGATGCATGAGAAGCATGAGATGCATATGGTTATCAAAACAGCATATATCCTTCCGACCTTATTCCTTCCACACTCGTGGTAAGTCCATTTTTGTCTTAGGTATGACCCATTTTATGCACATATGTGGGGTACACAAAATCGTTCTCTCCTATGCTACAGGGGTGAACCTTGGCTACTTCAGTCCCTTTCCATCGGTAAAAGACAAAGACCACCCATTTACAATATTGACTATGTTGGACAATTATGA
Source organism: Zanthoxylum bungeanum (assembly GCA_019454045.1). NCBI lineage: Eukaryota > Viridiplantae > Streptophyta > Magnoliopsida > Sapindales > Rutaceae > Zanthoxylum > Zanthoxylum bungeanum. Next base: position 839 of record SKCR01039722.1, read on the forward strand.
CCCATAGCATCACTATTTGTACAGATCATGCTGGTGTTGTACAATTAACTATGTGACAAAGGAAATTGCTCTTTTATCATTTGTAATTAGATTACCAAGATATATAAATGATAAAAGGTCCTTATGATTAGTTCCGGATTGAGATGATATGAGACAGTATCAATCCACGAATGTTTAATCATTAAATATCCATAGTCGTAGTATTATCGAGATTGGACATCGATAATGTGGAATAGACTAGTATTATACTTGTGCGCGTTGTGGGAGCATAATGACATAGTTCTCATATATTTGGGTATTGGATACTCATGCAAGTGTAATAGGAGGTTGTGTTTACCGATGGTACGGAAACAGCTTCCCTCTGGATAGACCCCTTGAAATTCCATTGGTAGTTTGACTATGTATCTATGGAAGTCCGAATAAAGGTAGGTGTATTTGGTCTTAACCTGAGACTTGCACCGCTAATACTTGCGACAATCAATATACTTTGGTTTTGGTCGTCCAGGGATTTAACAAGTTCTGTGTAGGCCTCTTATGGGTATATTGAGAATCGTAGTGTACTGTGTATGATGTCAAGACGGAAATATCACTCCAGTCATAATGGAGATGATGATCACGTAGGATACAGAACTGGTGCTCTTATGTACTGCAGTCATCGGGATAATATTACTATGTCATGATTATCCGATTATAGAGACTAGTTACCAAAGATCCGATATGTGCTTCGTACGGGACAGACCTAATTCCAGCCCCAGGCCTAGCACGTGACATCCGATGCTGGATCGCAATACGTAATACTACATATACTACGCCTGATAAAGATTACATATTCCTTTAAGAATATTTCAAGAGAATTGGGTAGGCACGGTGCTTTGCTAGAAGCCAACCATGTCTTGTAAATCGGTAAAAACGTTGTACTAGGTACGTACGTGTTCGGATAGTCCGATGACCTGATTTACTGCCAACATATCCGGGGATCTCATGGGTCGCTTCCCGAAGATTCACCGATGACGTATGACTCGCACACAATTAATCTAGGATTAATTATTAGAGAGAGAAAATTAATCTGGGATTAATTACAGAGATATTTTATATGGGATAAAATATTATTTAAAGAGAGAGACCGATTAATTTGGAATTAATCGATAAATTAATATATTCGATATATTAACGAAATTAGATTTCAACACGGAATTAAAATTAGATTTTAATTCGGGCGAACGAGTTAATTTAGAATTAATTCGTTAGCGATGTGAATAGTAATTTTGCTAGGCATAATTATTTAATTAAATTTGATTTAATTACGTCGCAACGGAAAATTCATTAATTCGGAATTAGCGAACCTGAGCCCGGGAGTGTTTGCGGCCCACTCGCATTTCGAATTTAAGTACGGCCCACAAGTCACATCAAGCGTCAAATCATTAGTCATTCAAGTGATGGATGTCTTGTCGCTTTGAGTGATGTGACGCCAGTCACTATTCATGAGTGATGTGAGTTGTTGGAAGGCTTAATTGCCTTGTACCTTTTTGGAAAATAGTAAATTGGTTTTTTTTTTTGAAAATCAAATACCATATACACAACACAACTTATCTTCCTCTCTCTCACGGCCAAGGGCCAAAATTCTCTCTTTTCTTCCTTCCAAAGCCGAGAGCAACAAGAAGGTAAGGGAAATTTTGTGGCAAAATTTCCAAGGTGCTAGCACACATTAGGAGTTATACAAAGGTGATAGGGAAACCCACCCATGGGCATGGAATCCACACCCAAGCTTGGAGCTTGACCGAAACTTGGAGAGCACAAAAGGGATCCATTGCCGAGAGCTTCATTGAGGAGCAAAAAGATTTTTGTGTTCATCGCATTCAAAAGCCGATCAATGTAAGTATGATTCAACCATACTTCTTTGTTGTATTCACATGTTTTACGCTTAAATCGATCTTGTTTTTACCTTAGAAACCCAACAATGGTATCAGAGCCATGATTTAAGCATGAAATTTGATTAGGGTAAAATTTGGGTAAATTGATTTGAGCATGTTTGATGAAATTGATTGTTTGAATATGATTGAATGATGATAACATAGTGTTATGCATGGTCAATTTGATGAAATTGAATTGGATGAATTTTCCCCAAAAATTTGCTTGGCCGAATGTGTTGCTTGCCTTACCATATGTCATGTGGATATGTTGTGTTGTTGTTGAATGTTGGATGAGTTTGATGATTTGGGATGAATGTTGATTTAGGATTTAATTGGATTAAAATCTAAATTGGACAATAAACCCTAATTGTCATGACATGTATAGCATGGAAAATGATTGATTTTTTATTCAATAATGTAGGACATGTGTTGATGATGATTAGCATAATTAATTGTGTAAATTGGTATTTTGGAAATGTTAATTTGGTTAATTAATTATGGCTATACACTTTAGATTAATTTAATTATGAAGTTTGGAATTTTGTAATTTAATTAATTAGGCCAAATTTTGGAATTGGGCTTGTAAAGTTGTATTTGGGCTTAATGGGCTTGGTTGGGTCAATTTTGGTTTAGGCTAATTGGTTGGATCCAATTGGGCCCAAAACCATATCCATAAAGTCCAAATATAACTAAATGGACCTTTAATTTTAATTGGGCCTAAATTGGTTTCTTGGCAAATAAATGTGATTCCTTAAATGGGCTTTGGTATTTGGGTTTGACCCATATTGACCAAAGTCCATGCTTTATGAAATTGATTGAAAGCCCATTTGACTTTAATTAAATTGGCATTGGATGTTAATTGGGCTTTGAGACCCGTAACGAATTAGATTTGGAATCTAAGTTGTAAAGGCACATTAAAAAGTGTAATTATTTAATTTAGAATTAAATATAGAATTAGTATAAATACAAATTAAATTGGATTTAATATTGTAGTTTAATATAATCAAGAATTCGTACTTTGAGTAGTACTTATTCGGTAAAACGAGTTGGACTCGCGCAAAATCAAATCGCTGTTTGAACATTGGATGGTCATTAATTTCATATTAATTAATTGGATTAGATTGATTGATAACATGCTTTGTGTGAATACATGGATGCGATGTATGAATAATGTATATCGGATGGATATTAGATGGGTGAGGGCAATTTTGGAAATTGTTTTAATAAATTTAGAATTTATTAAATTGGACCTGCGTGTCCAGCCTATTACCTCTTGACTCTTTGTATTCTCTCTCTCACATATTCCCCTCAATGTAAATGAGGTTTCTTTAGAAGTGTTATGTAATTGGGTAGAAGTAATATTTGTGCTAGCGGGAGAGAGGAAAGTGAGAGATTTGTTCTAGGAACAAAATGTGTTAAGTATCCATCCGCATATCATTATTATTTTTTTATACGCGCTTATTTTGTTTTTAGAATGCATGTTTAAGGGTGTATAATGATGAGACCTTAACAAACATAATTAATTGGTTGCCAATTACGCGAAATACCCTCAATACATATTAAGTGTTTTTCCTTCCATTGAGTGATTCTTTCTCAAGATACAAGATTGGCACTGGTTTGTTGGCCAAAGTCAAGACCTTTGTCCATCGCGGATGTGTTTGAATCATGAAGGCTTTGTTCCATATCGTGTGTCTTGTCCAAGTTGTGATTTTTTGGCCAAAGTCAAGATCACTTCTTGTCCATCGACATCGATTACGAAGCTTTCCAAAGTCAATGGGTCCCGCTTAACTGGAATCATTAAGTTTGTTGTGCCAAAGTCAATGCTTAATTGATTCAGAGGAAAAAGGTTAGGGAATATATTGGATATATTGGCATATATAAGATATATGTTTCGAACTTGGATGTCCACCTACTGGATCTAGGAATTGGATGGGATCCAATTGATCTTAGAGATCTACCTAATTAATTATCATACAATTTGTTGGCCAAAGTCAAGATTGTGTGTTATTTAACGGGATCCTAGCCCACTAGGAAACAAGGTTTCCCGAGTACTCAATAGAGGGTTAGAGGCTCGCCGAAAAATAGTGGGAGGCAAGTATTAAATTTACAAATTCGTTTAGATACTTGCCAATACGCGCTCATTTCAAATTTTTCGTCATCAAAATAATATATTAGTTGGACTAATATTTAATCGTTGTTTTTATTAAACAGTTGGACTGTATTCAAACTACTTCAATTATAGTTGATATATAATTGGATTATAGTAATCAATATATTTGAATTTAAACCAATTAAATTATAGTTAATTATATAGTTAGACTATAGTAATCGTTATAATAAATAGTACCAAAAATCGTTGATTTGATAGTTAGACTATTGGAATCAAGATAAATGAAAGATTAGCGTTTAGAACATAATCCTGGGAGAAAATGTTTTTTAAACGGCTTTAATTTTCAGATTGGGAATAAAATCTCAGGATAGTCCTGGGGACCGAGAAGTTACTTTATTTGATAGAGTGACGTCTTGAGCCTAAGCCCGGAGTTGAGCAAATAGTAGAACATGATATTTGGAATATTCATGTGATGATAACTTCAGTGCTTAATCTTTTATGCTTGCCGCAAAGACTCCTTAATTTCTTAGTCAGAACTAAGGATTAGATCCTTATAGTATGATATTGAAATGAAGGATCTTCATAGATCTATCCTTAGATCATAGAAATACAAATTGCAATAGAAAACTCTTGGAGAATTAATGGCTATACTCAAGGAGACAAGCCAGAGTTTGCAATAGGGCAAGAAGCGCAAGACGCATCTTACTTCGATATCCCAGAAGGCCAAGGCTTGGCCAAAGGCTTCTGGGGTGTGGAAAAAAGGGCAAAGGCAAAATCATTATAATCTTCTGGGAAGACATAGGACATTTCCCAAAATGTCTGCCTAAACTGTGGAAAACGGGGTCACTGGAAGCGTGACTGCCGTACGGACAAGGCAGACATGAAGGAATTGAAGACGGGCAAAGCTCCGACTTCAAATATGTTTGTCATCAACATGTTCACTACTAGTATTAAAATTGGATTTTAGATACTGGATGTGGTACATAAATATATGTACTGGTGTGCAGTATCGGCTGATTAGCAGGACACTGACTTTAGTTGAGATTTATCTGCGAGTCGAAAACAGGACGAAAGTCGCTGTTTTAACCGTAGATACCTAAGTTTAGGAACAACCTTTAGGTGTGTACTTAAATTAGGAAACTGTTAAAATGTACCTAGTTTTACTTGAAACATTATCTCTATATCAGGGTTTAACCCGTTGCGGGTATACCTTTATATTCTAGAAGCTAAAGTGTTTTATTTTATAAAGATGATATGAGATAAACACATTAGATGTGAATAACAGTATTTATATTTTGAATATAAATAAATCTCAAATGTATGATATGACAAACAAATAGCTCAAACTGAATATAAATCAGTTGAGACTTATATGTGGCATGTTGTCTGGGACACAATAAACAAGACTCGTATATCCACACTTTTGAAGAGTGGATACTAGGACAGATTTGATTCCATTCAAATAATGTCTACGAATCTAGTTTAATAGGCAAAGTGCCTAAAACACCTTTTACTTGTTAAAAGTGTAAATGCCACCGATCTGTTAGCCCTCGTTCATAGTGACGTAAGTGGGCCCAGCTAGGCTAGAGGTGGATATGAATACTTCGAAAACTTTACGGATGTGGCATCGCGTTATGGTTATATGTTTCTTGTGAAACACGGACGTAAACTTTTGATGAATTCAAAGAGTTTAGACACGAAGTAGACAGACAGACCGGCTACAGTATTAAAACTGCCACGGTTAGACCATGATGGAAAATACTTAAGCAATAAGTTTCTCAAATACTTGAAAGAGTACAGTATTCTTTCAATGGGGACTCCTCCCGGAACACGTCAATTTGATGGTGTGTCTGAACAGAGAAACCAATTTTGTTGGACATGATAAGGTTAATCATGAGTCGCTCTGAGCTACCATTCCTTCAAATGATACGCATTAATTAGTGAAAAACTTATTTTGAATAAGGTTCCATAAAAATCTGTTAGACAGACTTCACATTAGATATGAACAGGAAAGAAACCGGGTTTTCTCATTCTGAAGATTTGGGTATGCTAGGCATATGGTTGGAAGATACCAAACTAGAACCCAAATCGGATAAGTGCCTATTTGTGGGTTATCATAGGGTAACCAAAGTATAGTACTTATACAACTCACATGAGAACAATTAATTGTTACTCACCATACGATTTTCCTAAGAGGAATACCGATATGCAGTGGTAAGTAGGAGGAAAGTAAAACTCGATGAAAATCAGAGTAATACTATTCCAGGCACCGATTCCTTAATGGAACATAAATAGTTCATCAGGATGAAACTATACCAATAATCTTCGAATACACAAGAACCGCGTACAAGTCGGAGAGAGTCAGAAAATAACCTGTGAGGTATGGGTTTCTAATCTCACCTCATAAAGATGTCAATCTTATTGAGGAATACGAACTGACTACGTATGAGGAAGTGATACAAGGTATCGACTCCCTATTATGGCAAAGTTCCATGAAGTCCAAAATGGATTCCATGTATACCAACCAAGTTTAGGCACTGGTTGTTGTACGGAAGGCATTGTGCCTATTGGTACTATATACGTCTTCAAGGAAGACATACATGGAAGGCAACATACCAACATACTAAGCTGGGCTTGTAATGAAAATGTATCGTTATCAAAATTGTGTCGATTACGATGAAACCTTTTACTCGTTGCCATGGTTAAATCCATTTGGATAATGCTTGCCAATGTTGCATGTTTCATTTATGAAATATGGCAGCTGAACGTCAAAATCGCTTTCCTTAAATGGAAACCTTTTTTAGGATGTTTACAACATCATGACGGTTTTTGTCATACCAAAACGAGCAAACAAGGTTTGCAAGTTAATTCGATCCATTTATGGATTGAAGCAAGCATTGCATTCTTGGAATTATCGTTTTGATGTAATCATAAAATAGTATTGATTTAATCAAAACGAAAACGATTCTTGTGTATATAAGGAGGTTAGTGGGAGCGCACTGACAGTGATTGTCCTAAAAATGATGTATGTCATTTCTTGGAAATGATATTCCCATAATAACAGTCGGTGAAAGCTTGGCTTTCATGAAATTCTCCATAGAATTCTTGGGAGAGACAACCTTTATTCTAGGAATAAGGATCTACTGAGATAGATCTAAAGTTGTTGGCACTCTCCGAGACTTGTACATTGAAACAAATATACGCGACCTGGTGTCTCATATGCTTTGAGCATATGGAGTCACAATCAGGCCAATCCAAGTGATAGTCACTGGATTGATGTTAAGAACATCATTAGTAGTATCTGAGATGAACTAAGGATGCTTTCTTATACTATGGAGAAAGAGAACTTGAAGTGACTGGGTTCACTGCTGCAAATTTCCTAACCGATAAAAAACGATTATAAGTCGTAATAAATGTACTATATAGTTTGAATAATAGAACAGTGAGCTGGAAATCTTCCAAGCAAGATACTGTTGCCGAATAAACAACAAAAACAGAATATTGTTGCAGCTAAGGTTGCAATAGAAGCCTTTTGGATTGATAATAATCCTAATCAGATTAGGAGTAATTCTGTTAGCAGCTGAGCTATGCTACAGCACAGGCTAAAGAATTAATGGTCTCATCAACGATCCAGATATATACTTCAAATATTCATCTGATTCGTTCGGATCATACATCGTGGCGATATGATGATCGAATAAATCGCATCACATAATAACCTTGCAAATCCGCTGAAGAAAGTATTTTCTCAGCAGAAGTTTGAGCGAACCGTACAAAGTTCGGGTGTAGGACACTCGAGTGATTGGCTATAGGCCAAGTGGGAGATTATTGGACAATTATGACCCATAGCATCACTATTTGTACAGATCATGGTGTTTTTGTACAAAATTAACTATGTGACAAAGGAAATTGCTCTTTTATCATTTGTAATTAGATTACCAAGATATATAAATGATAAAAGGTCCTTATGATTAGTTCCGGATTGAGATGAAATGAGACAATATCAATCCACGAAGGTTTAATCATTAAATATCCCTAGTCGTAGTATTATCGAGATTGGACATCAATAATACGGAATAGACTAGTATTACACTTGTACGCGTTGTGGGAGCATAACGGCATAGTTCTCATATATTGTGGTATTGGATACTCATGCAAGTGTAATAGGAGGTTGTGTTTACCGATGGTACGAAACAACTTCGCTCTGGATAGACCCCTCAGAATTCCATTGGTAGTATAACTATGTGTCTATGAAGTCCGAATCAGGGTAGGTGTATTTAGTCTTAGCCTGAGACTTGCACAGCTAATACTTGCGACAATCAATATACTTTGGTTTTGGTCGTCCAGGGCTTTAACAGGTTTTGTGTACGCCTCTTCTGGGTATATTGAGAATCATAGTGTATTGGGTGTGATGTCAAGACGAAGTATCACTCCAGTCATAGTGGAGATGATGATCACTTAGGATACGGAACTAGGGCTCTATATGTACTACAGTCATCGGGATAATACGACTAGGTCATGATTATCCGTTTATATAGACTAGTTACTAGAGATCTGATATGTGCTTCATATGGGGCAGACACAATTCCAGCCCCAGGCCTAGCACTTGACATCCGATGCTGGATCGCAATACGCAATACTACGCATACTACGCCTGATAAAGATTACATATTCCTTTAAGAATATTTCTGGAGTATTGGGTAGGCACGGTGCTTTGCTAGAAGCCAACCATGTCTTGTAAATCGGTAAAAATGTAGTACTAGGTACGTACGTGTTCGGATAGTCCGACGACCGGATTTACTGCCAACCTATCCGGGGATCTCATGGGTCGCTTCCCAAAGATTCACCGATGACGTATGACTCGCACATAATTAATCTAGGATTAATTATTAGAGAGAGAAAATTAATCTGGGATTAATTAACGGAGATATTTTATCTGGGATAAAATATTATTTAAAGAGAGAGAGTGATTAATTTGGAATTAATCGATAAATTAATATATTCGATATATTAAACGAAATTAGATTTCGACGCGGAATTAAAATTATTTTTAATTCGGGCGAACGAGTTAATTTAGAATTAATTCGTTAGCGACGTGAAGAGAATTTTGCTAGGCATAATTATTTAATTAAATTTGATTTAATTACGTCGCAACGGAAATTCGTTAATTCGGAATTAGCGAACCCGAGCCCGGGAGTGTTTGCGGGCCCACACGCATTTCGAATTGAAGTGCGGCCCACAAGTCACATCAAGCGTCAATCATTAGTCATTCAAGTGATGGATGTCTTGTCGCTTTGAGTGATGTAATGCCAATCACTATTCATGAGTGATGTGAGTTGTTGGAAGGCTTAATTGCCTTGTACCTTTTTGGAAAAGTGTAAATTGGTATTTGTTTTTTGAAAATCAAATACCATATACACAACACAACTTCTCTTCCTCACTCTCTCTCTCTCACGGCCAAGGGCCAAAATTCTCTCTTTTCTTCCTTCCAAAGCCGAGAGCAACAAGAAGGGTAAGGGAAATTTTGTGGCAAAATATCCAAGGTGCTAGCACACATTAGGAGTCATACAAAGGTGATAGGGAAACCCTGTTGGAATTCTCTAAGGTCCCAAGGAACATTATCAAGCAATGAAACAACCTGTGAATACATGAAGAAGTTGCAGAATACTTACATCGATCGGTTGAGGCGATGCGGCGAAGAACAAAACTTTTTTTTGGCCCTCCATGAGCTCTCGGCAGTCCACTGGTTTTGTCTCCAAATTCGGCCATCTTTGGTCCTCCAAGCTCCAAACGTTTGTGTTGTGATTCCAAGCTCACAAATGGGTTTCCCTATCACCTTTGTATGTTCTCTTTTGAGTGCTAGCTCTTGGTGATTTTGCCACAAAAACACCATCTTGCTTCTCCTTCCATTCACGGCAGAAACCCGAAAACATAAGAGAATAAACTGCCCTTTGGGCATGAGAGGGAGAGGAAGAAAGAGAGAGTGAGTTGTGTTGGTTGGTGGTCAAATGTGTATCTAATACACTTGATTTAATTTTCAAAAAATCAAATAAAGATATACCATTTGCTTTTCCAAATTCAAGGCAATTAAAGCCAACCACTTCCATCAATCAATCAAGTGACAAGTTATCACATCACTCAAAGTGACAAGTGATTTGACGCTTGATGTGACTAATGATTTGATGCTTGATGTGACTTGCGGGCCGCACTTGAATTCGAAATACGAGTGCGCTCGTAAACACTCATGGGCTCGGGTTCGCTAATTCCAAATTAACAACTTTTCCGTTGCGACGCAATTAAATAATTATGCCTAGCAAAATCACTATTCACGTCGCTAACGAATTAATTCTAAACTAACTCGTTTGCCTAAAATAAAATCTAATTTCAATTCCGCGTCGAAATCCAATTTCGTATAATATATCGAATATATTATTTTATCGATTAATTCCAAATTAATCATTCTCTCTCTTTAACTAATATTTTATCCCAGATAAAATATCTCTGTAATTAATCCCAGATTAATTTTCTCTCTCATCATTAATTAATCTTAGATTAATCAAGTGCGAGTCATACGTCATCGGCGAATCTTCGGGAAGCGACCCATGAGATCCCCGGATATGTTGGCAGTAAATCCGGTTGTCGGATAATCCGAACACGTAAGTACCTAGTACTATGTTTGTACTGATTTACAAGACAAGGTTGGCTTTTAGTAAAGCGCCATGCCTACCCAATTCTCCAGAAATATCCTTACAGGAATATGTGATCTATATCAGGCGTAGTATACGTAGTATTGCGTATTTCGATCCAGCATCGGATGTCACGTGCAAGGCCTGAGGCTGGAAATATGTCTGCCCCGTACAAAGCACATATCGGATCTCTGGTAACTAGTCTCTATAATCGGATAATCATGACCTAGTCATATTATCCCGATGACTGCAATACTAAGAGAACCAGTTCCGTATCCTACTTCCATCTCGACATCACACCCAACACACTACGATTCTTAATATACCGAGCAGAGGCGTACACAGAACCTGTTAAAGCCTTGGACGACCAAAACCAAAGTATATTGATTGTTGCAAGTACTAGTGGTGGAAGTCTCAGGTTAAGACCAAATACACCTACCCTGATTCGGACTTCCATAGACACATAGTCATACTACCAATGGAATTCTGAGGGGTCTATACAGAGCGAAGTTGTTTTCCATACCATCGGTAAAATACAACCTCCTACTACACTTGCATGAGTATCTTATACCCAAATATATGAGAAATATGTCATTTTGCCCTCACAACGTGCACAAGTGTAATACTAGTCTTTTACGCATTATCGATGTCCAATCTCGATAATACTCTGACTAGGGATATTTAATGATTAAACCTTCGTGGATTGATATTGTCTCATATCATCTCAATCCAGGAACTAATCATATGGACCTTTCATCATTTATACATCTTGGTGATCTAATTACAAATGATAAAATAGCAATCTCTTTTGTCACATAGTTAATTTGTACAACAACACCATGATCTGTACAAATAGTGACGCTATGGGTCATAATTGTCCAACAATCTCCCACTTGGCCTATAGCCAGTCACTCGAGTATCTTACACCCGAACTATGTACAGTTCGCTCAAACTGCTGAGGAAAGGCTTTCGTCAGCGGATTTGCATGATTATCATCTGATGTGATTTATTCGATCATCACATCGCCACGATGTATGATCTGAACGAATCAGATGAACATCGAAGTATATGTCTGGATCGTTGATGAGACCATTAATTCTTTAGCCTGTGATGTAGCCTAGCTCAGCTGCTAACAGAACTATTCATAATCTAATTAGGTTTATTATCAATCCAGAAGGCTTCTATTGCTGCCTCAACTGCAGCAATAATCCACTTTTGTTGTTTATTCCGTAACAATATCTTGTTTGGAAGGTTTCCAGCTCACCATTCCGTTATTCAAACTTTATAGTACCGTTGTTACGACTTTTAGTCGTTATTATCGGTTAGGAAACTTGCAGTAGTGAACCCAGTCACTTCAAGTTCTCCTTCTCCATAGATTAAGACATCATCATTAGTTCCTCTAAGATACTAAAAGATGTTCTTAACATCAATCCAATAACTGTCACTTGGATTGGCCTGATTGTGACTCCATATGCTCAAAGCGTATGAGACACCAGGTCACGTACATTTTTCAATGTACGATTTCTCGAAGATTATTAATAACTTTAAATCTATCCCAGTAGATCTTTATTCCTAGAATAAAGGTTGTTTCTCCCAAAAATTCTACGAAGAATTTTCATGAAAGCCAAGCTTTCACCTATTGTATCATGGGAATATCATTTCCAAGAAATGATATGTTATCATTATTTAAGACATTCATTGTCAGTGCGCTCCCACTAACCCTCTTATATACACAAGAATCATTTTCGTCTTGAATCAAATCATATACCATTATGATTACATCAAAACGATAATTCCAAGAACGCTATGCTTGCATCAATCCATCCATGGATCGAATAACCTACAAACCTTGTTTGCTAGTTATGGTACGACAAAACCATCAGGATGTTGTAAACATCCTCCAAAAGGTTTCCGTTAAGGAAAGCGGTTTTGGCATTCAGCTGCCATATTTCATGAATGAAATATGCAACATCAGCAAGCATTATCCAAATGGATTTAACCATGGCAACGGTTAAAAGGGTTTCGTTGTAATCGACACAATGTTGATAACGATACCTTTTCGCTACAAGCCCAGCTTAGTACATTGGTATGTTGCCTTCCATGTATGTCTTCCTTGAAGACTTATACGGTACCAGTAGGCACAATGCCTTGCGGTACATCAACTAGTATCCAAACTTAGTTGGTATACATGGAATCCATTTCAGACATCATGGAACTTTGCCATAATAAGAAGTCGATATTTTCTCATACGTAGTCAGTTCGTATTCCTCAATAAGATTGACATCTTTATGAGGTGAGATCAGAAACCCATACCCCAGGTTGTTTTCTGACTCTCTCCGACTTACGTTGTTCTTGTGTATTCGATGATTATTGGTATAGTTTTATCCTTGATGAACTATTTGTGTTCCATTAAGGAATCGGTGCCTGGAATAGTATTACTCCGATTTTCATCGAGTTTTACTTTCCTCCCACTTACCACTGCATATATGTATTTCTCTTAGGAAAACCGCATGGTGAGCAACAATTACATTGGTCTCTAGTGATTTGTATAAGTACTATACTTTGGTTTCCCTAGGATAACCTGCAACTTAGGCACTTATCCAATTTGGGTTCTATTTGGTATCATCCAAACTTATGCCTAGCATACCCAAATCTTCAGGAATGAGAAAACCTAGTTTCTTTCCTGTTTATATCTAATATAAAATTCTGTCTAACAGATTTTTATGGAACCTTATTCAAAATAAGTTCTGCACTGTTGTATGCGTATCCGTTGAAGGAAATGGTAGCTCAGAGCGACTCATGATTAACCTTATCATGTCCAACAAAATTTGGTTTCTCCGTTCGGACACACCGTCAAAATGACGTGTTCCGGGAGGAGTCCTCATTGAAAGAATACTATACTCTTTCAAGTATATGAGAAACTTATCGCTTAAGTATTTTCATCATGATCTAACCGTAACGGTTTTAATACTTTAGCCGATCTGTTTGTCTACTTCGTGTCGAAACTGTAAAAGTTTCTGTTTCGTGTTTCAAAAGAAACACATAACCATAACGCGATACCACATCCGTAAAGGTCACGAAATGAATATCATATCCACCTCTAGCCTAGCTAGACATGGGCCCACTTACGTCACTATGACCAAAGGCAAACAGATCGGTGGCACTTACACTTTTACCAAGTAAATAGTGTTATAGGCACTTTGCCCAATAAACTAGATTCGTAGACTTTATTTGATTGGAATCAAATTTGTCCTAGTACCCACTCTTAAAAAGTGTGGATATACGAGTCTTGTTTAATTGTGTCCTAGACAACAATGCCACTTTTAAGTCTCAGCTGATCAAACCAGTTTGAGCTATTTGTTTCTCATGTCATACGTTTGAGATATGTTTATATTCAAAATGTAAATACTGTTATTCACATATAATGTGTTTATCTCAATATCATCTTTATATAATAAAACACTTTAGTGTTCTAGAATATAAAGGTATATCCACAACAGATTATACTCTGATATAGAGATAATGTTTCTAGTCAAACTAATTACATTATAACAGTTTCCTAATTTAAGTACACACCTGAAGGGTAGTTCTTAAACTTAGGTATCTACAGTTAAAACAGCGACTTTCGTCCCGTTTCCGATTCGTAGATTAATCTCATCTGAAGTCAGTATCCTGCTTTTCAGCAGATTCTGCACACCAGTACATATTTATGTACCACACTCGGTATCTAAAATCCAATTTTAATACTAGTAGTGAACATGTTATGACTGACATGTTTGAAGTCGGAGCCTTGCCCGTTCTTCAATTTCTTCATGTCTGCCTTGTCCATACTGCATTCACGCTTTCGTGTCCGCATTTGCCACATTTTAGGTGGACATTTTGGGATATGTCCTTTATCATCCCAGAAGATTATAATGATTTTACCTTTGCCCTATTTCCATACCCCAGAAGCCTTTGGCCAAGCCTTGGCCTTCTAGAATATCGAAGTAAAGTGCGCCTTGCGCTTCTTGCCTTATTGCAAACTTTAGCTTCGACTCCTTGAGTATAGCCATTAACTCTCCAAGAGTTTACTATTGCAATTTTAGTACTTCTAAGATCTAAAGATAGATCTATGAAGATCCTTCAATTTCATTATCATATTATAAGGATCTAATCCTTAGTTCTGAATAAGAAATTAAGGACTCTATTTGGCAAGTTTAATGGATTAAGCACTAAAGTTATCATAACATGATTATTCCAAATATCATGTTCTACTTATTTGCTCAACTCCGAGCTTAGGCCTAATATGTTATTTTATCAAATAAAGTAACTTATTAGTTTCCAGGACCATCCTGAAATTTATTCCCAATTTGAAAATTAAAGTCGTTTAAATACATTTTCACCCAGGATTATGTTTTAAACACCAATCTTTCAATTATCTTGATTCTAATAGTCCAACTATTTAATCAACGATTTTAGGTACTATTTATTATAATGATTACTATAGTCCAACTATATAATCAGCTATAATTTAAAAGGTTAAATTCAATTATATTGATTACTATAATACAATTATAAAATCAACTATTAATTGAATAGTTTGAATACAGTCCAACTGTTTAAAACAACATTAAATATTAGTCCAACTAATATATTAATTTATTTGACGAATAATTTGAAATGAGTGCGTATGGCAAGTAACTAAACGAATATTACAAATTTAATACTTGCCTCCCACTATTTTTCGGCGAGCCTCTAACCCTTTGTGGAGTACTCGGGAAACCTTGTTTCCTAGTGGGCTAGGATCCCGTTAAATAGCACACAATCTTGACTTTGGCCAACAAATTGTATGATATTAACTAGGTATATCTCTAAGATCAATTGGATCCCATCCAATTCCTAGATCCAGTAGGTGGACATCCAAGTCCGAAACATATATCTATATATGCCAATATTCCAATATATTGCCTAACCTTTTTCCTCTGAATCAACTAAGCCTTGGCTTTGGCACAACAAACTTAGTGATCCAAGTTAAGCGGAACCCATTGACCATGGAAAGGTTCTTAATCAATGTCGATGTACAAGAAGTGATCTTGACTTTGGCCAACAAATCACAACTTGGACAAGACACCAATATGGAACAAAGCCTTCATGATTAAAACACATCCTCGACGGAAAAAGGCCTTGACTTTGGCCAACAAACCAATGCCAGTCTTGGATCTTGAGTAAGAATCACTCAATGGAAGGAAAAACGCTTAATATGATGTTGAGGGTTTTTCGCGTGCAAAATTGGCAACCAATTTAATTATCTTTGTTAAGGTCTCATCATCATACACCCTTAAACATGCATTCTAAACACATAATAAGGCGCATATAAATAAAATAATAATGATATGCGTATGGATACTTAACACATTGTTCCTAGAACAAATCTCTCATTTTCCTCTCTCCCGCTAGCACAAGTATTAATTCTACCTGTTACATAACACTTCTAAAGAAACCTCATTTACATTGAGGGGAATAGGTGAGAAGAGAAATACATAAAGTATGGAGGTAATAGGCTGGACACGCAGGTCCAATTAATAAATTCTAAATTTATTACAACAATTTCCAAAATTGCCCCACCCATCAAATATCCATCAGATATACATTATTCACGCATCGCAACCATGTATTCACACAAGCATGTTATTAATCAATCTAATCCAATTAATTAATCTGATAATTAATGATCATCCAATGTTCAAACAATGATTTGATTTTGCTCGAGTCAAACTCGTTTTGCGAATAAGTACTCAAAGTAGGAATTCTTGATTAAATTAACTACAACATTAAATCCAATTTAATATGTATTTAATACTAACTCACTATTTAATTCCAAATTAAATATTACACTTTATTAACAAACCTTTACGACTTAGATTCTAAATCTAATCGTTACGGGTCTCAAAGCCCGATTAACATCCAATTTTAATTTAATTAAAGTCCAATGGGTTTTCAATTAATTTCATAAGGCATGGACTTTTGGTCAACTTGGGTCAAACCCAAAGACTAAAGCCCATTTACATGCTTACATGTCTCGGCAATTTGGGCAATTTTATGTCCAATTCGAATTCAATCCAATTAAATCCAATTCAATATTAAATCAACATTCCCAATTGATTTCAAGTCATCCAATGAATCAAAAATCAAAAATTCAAAGAAATTAGGGCACATCATTCTCGGCCAAGCCTCAATTTTGGGCAAAAATTGTTCCAAACAATATTTCTTGAAATTGATCCAATCAAACTTCAATTAAACATCATTTAAGCATACTCAATCAATTAATTTAACCAAATCATGCTCTAAATCAATTTACCCAATTTTTAACCCTAAAAAGTTTCATGCTCAATATTGGCTCTGATACCATTGTTGGAATTCTCTAAGTTCCCAAGGAACATTATCAAGCAAGAAACAACATGTGAATACATCAAGGATGTGCGGAATACTTACATCAATCGGTTGAGGCTGTGGCGAAGAACAAAACTTTTTTTTGGCCCTCATTGAGCTCTCGACAGTCCACTGGTTTTGTCTCCAAATTCGGCCATCTTTAGTCCTCCAAGCTCCAAGCTTTTGTGTTGTGATTCCAAGCTCACAAGTGGGTTTCCATATCACCTTTGTATGTTCTCTTTTGAGTGCTAGCTCTTGGGGATTTTGCCACAAAAACAACATCTTGTTTCTCCTTCCATTCACGGCAGAAACCAGAAAACAGAAGAGAATAAACTGCCCTTTGGGCTGAGGAGAGAGAGGAAGAAAGAGAGAGTGAGTTGTGTTGGTTGGTGGTCAAATGTGTATCTAATACACTTGATTTAATTTTCAAAAAATCAAATAAAGATATACCATTTGCTTTTCCAAAAAGTCCAGGCAATTAAAGCCAACCACTTCCATCAATCAATCAAGTGACAAGTTGTCACATCACTCAAAGTGACAAGTGATTTGACGCTTGATGTGACTAATGATTTGACTCTTGATGTGACTTGCGGGCCGCACTTGAATTCAAAATGCGAGTGCGCTCGCAAATATTCCCAGGCTCGAGTTCGCTAATTCCAAATTAACGAATTTTCCGTTGCGACGCAATTAAATAATTATGCCTTACAAAATCACTATTCACGTCGCTAACGAATTAATTCTAAACTAACTCGTTTGCCCGAATCAAAATCTAATTTCAATTCCACGTCGAAATCCAATTTCTTATAATATATCAAATATATTATTTTATCGATTAATTCCAAATTAATCGTTCTCTCTCTTTAACTAATATTTTATCCTAGATAAAATATCTCTGTAATTAATCCCAGATTAATTTTCTCTCTCATCATTAATTAATCCAGATTAATCAAGTGCGAGTCATACGTCATCGGCGATTCTTCGGGAAGCGACCCATGAGATCCCCGGATATGTGGGTAGTAAATTCGGTCGTCGGACTATCCGAACACGTAAGTACCTAGTACTACGTTTGTACCGATTTACAAGACAAGGTTGGCTTCTAGCAAAGCGCCATGCCTACCCAATTCTCTAGAAATATCCTTACAAGAATATGTGATCTATATCGGCATAGTATACGTAGTATTACGTATTTCGATCCCGCATCAGATGTCACGTGCAAGGCCTGGGGCTGGAATATGTATGCCCCGTACGAAGCACATATCAGATCTCTGGTAACTAGTCTCTATAATCGGATAATCATGACCTAGTAATATTATCCCGATGACTGCAGTACATAAGAGAACCAGTTCCGTATCCTACGTGACCATCATCTCCATTTTGACTGGAGTGATACTTCCATCTCGACATCACACCCAACACACTACGATTCTTAATATACCGAGCAGAGGCGTACAAAGAACCTGTTAAAGCCTTGGACGACCAAAACCAAAGTATATTGATTGTTGCAAGTACTAGTGGTGCAAGTCTCAGGTTAAGACCAAATACACATACCCTGATTCGGACTTCCATACACACATAGTCATACTACCAATGGAATTCTGAGGGGTCTATCCAGAGCGAAGCTTTTTTCTATACCATCGGTAAAACAAAACCTCCTACTACACTTGCATGAGTATCCTATACCCAAATATATGAGAACTATGTCGTTATGCCCTCACAACGCGCACAAGTGTAATACTAGTCTTTTACGCATTATCGATGTCCAATCTCGATAATACTCTGACTATCACGAGGTGTAAAACTTATCCCAGTTGAAAAAGGCCCAACAGGTTTACACTTTTGCGATAAAGTGGCTAAATAACTTCAAATGATAGGGGGCCCAAACACAAGGTCGCCCATTGTTATTTTGAAAATTTTGGCCCAATCATCATAAGATATAAACTTGTCCCAGTTTAAATGGCCCAACAAGTTCGTATCCTATGACGATAGGTCCAAATGGATCCAAATGACAATGGTCCAAAACACAAGTATAAGGGGTAGCTTCTATGGAACATATAACTATGGTTCATATGTGGGCTTATAAGGGTACGGATAAAGGCTCCCGTCGGTGAAGGGTTGCTCACAACTAGGTCTCCCCAGTCAAGGGTTCGAGTGACCAAGTGAGCGCG
This sequence comes from Zanthoxylum bungeanum, assembly GCA_019454045.1. NCBI lineage: Eukaryota > Viridiplantae > Streptophyta > Magnoliopsida > Sapindales > Rutaceae > Zanthoxylum > Zanthoxylum bungeanum. Next base: position 20,118 of record SKCR01039722.1, read on the forward strand.
TCTTTTTTATACCCTAAGGTACGTGCCAACGAGTGATGATGCCACATATCGATCTGTTAGTGTTCCTAGAACATGCCAAGGATCTAATAAGCAAGAAAAGGTGTTCACAAATTCGTTATAAGTTGCGGAATATACTTACAATGAACGGATTTGGCTTTTAAAATTTTTTGAGAAGAAGATCTCCAAGATGCTTCCTTTGTGTTGATTCCAAGCTTTGAGTTGGTTCCAAGATCCAACCTTCAATGTTGATTCCAATCTTTGAGTTGTGAGAAGTGATCTCCAAGATCCAATCTTTGTGTTGATTACAAGCTTTGAGTTGGTTTCCCTATCACCTTAGTTGATTCCATGAAGTGCTAGCTTTGTTGATTTTGCAACAAAATCAAAGAGAAAAGGACATGAAGCTCACGCACATTTGCTTAGTGTATTAGGGTTTTGTATTGTATTCAAAGTGTGAAGAGAGAGGGCTTGGGTTTTGTTTAAGGGTTTTTACCCTTTTCACCAAAACCATGTAGTTGGGGTAATTGGTTTCCACCAAACCAAGTTAGTTGAAAGTAAGTGGTTTTGGCATAAATGCCAACCACTTTCCAACCACCACTTCACATGTGTGACATGTGTGAAGTGGGCCCCACCATTTTGAATTCAAAACTCAAAATGTCTCTACGAACATTTTCCGCGGCTCGGATCCGTTTAATCCGATTAAACGAACTTCCGTCGCTAAATAATTAAATCTAATTTAATTAAATGACGATGCCTCACAAATATATTACGAACTTCGTTTACGAATTAATTCTAAATTATCGTTCGTTCGTATTAAAGTCCAACTTTAATTTCGTAATGAAATCCAATTCATATTAATATATCTGATATATTAATTTAACCATACGAATAAATTAAATAGAAAAATCAAATTTAACTAATAAATTTATTTTACCGATTAATTCCAAATTAATCGCGTTCTCTCTCTTCCGAACACATTTAATCCCAGATTAAATAATACCTCAATTAATCCCAGATTAATTTTCTCCATCTTAATTAATCCCAGATTAATTCTCTCTTAATTAATCCCAGATTAATTCTAATTTAAATCAACTGTCATCGGTGAATCTTTGGAAAGCGACTCAAAAGATCCCTAGATATGTTGGCAGTAAATACGGTCATCGGATTATCTGAATATGTGCGTACCTCGTACCACGTGCTTATCGATTTACAAGACATGGTTGGCTTCTAGCAAAGCATCGTGCCTACCCAATTCCCAGAAATATTCTTACTGGAATATATAATCTATGTCAGGCGTAGTATACGTAGTATTGCGTATTGCGATCCAGTATCGGATTGTCACGTGCTAGCCTGGGGCTGGAACTGTGTCTGCCCCGTACGAATCACATGTCGAATGTCTGGTAACTAGTCTCTATTATCGGATATACATGACCTAGTCATAATATCCCGATGACTGCAGTACTTAAGAGCACTAGTACCGTATCCTACGTGACATCATCTCCAGTATGACTGGAGTGATACTTCCGTCTTGACATCACACCCAATACATTACGATTCTCAATATACCCAGCAGAGGCGTACACAGAATCGGTTAAAGCCCTGGACGACCAAAACTAAAGCATACCGATTGTCGTAAGTATTAGCGATGCAAGTCTCAGGTTAAGACCAAATACACCTACCCTGATATCGGACTTCCATAGACACATAGTCATACTACCAATGGAATTCTGAGGGGTCTATCCAGAGCAAGTTGTTTTCCGTACCATCGGTAAACAAAACCTCCTATCACACTTGCATAAGTATCCAATACTTAAATATATGAGAAATATGACGTTGTGCTCCCACAACGCGCACAAGTGCAATACTAGTCTATTCCGCATTATCGATGTCCAGTCTCGATAATACTACGACTAGGGATATTTAATGATTAATCCTTCGAGTACTGATACTGTCTCATATCATCTCAATCCAGAAACTAATCATAGGGACCTCCTATCATTTATACATTTAGGTGATCTAATCACAAATGATAAGAGCGCAATCTTCTTGTTACATAGTTAATTTGTACAACAACACCATGATCTGTAAAAATAGTGACGCTATGGGTCATAACTGTCCAACAATCTCCCACTTGGCCTATAGCCAGTCACTCGAGTGTCTTACACCTAAACTATGTACTGTTCGCTCAAACTGCTGAGGAAAGGCTTTCGTCAGCGGATTTGTATGATTATCGTCTGATGTAATTTATTCGATCATCACATCGCCACGATGTATGATCCGAACGAATCAGATGAATAGTCGAAGTATATATCTGGATCGTTGATGAGACCATTAATTCTTTATTCTGCGCTGTAGCCTAGCTCAGCTGCTAACAGAACTATATCTAATCTAATTATATTTGTTAATGACCCAGATGGCTTCTATTGCTGCCTCAGCCGCATCAATAACCCGTATTTGTTGTTTATTCGGCAACAACATCTTGCTTGGAAGATTTCCAGCTCACTGTACCGTTATTCAAACTATATAGTACCGTTGTTACGACTTTTAGTCACTTAATTGGTTAGGAAACTTGCAACAGTGATCCCAGTCACTTCAAGTTCTCCATCTCCATAGTTTAAGACATCATCCTTAGTTCTCTAAGATACTAACGAATGTTCTTATTATCAATCCAGTGACTATCACTTGGATTGACCTGTTTGTGACTCCATATGCTCAAAGCGTATGAGACACCAGGTCACGTACATTTTTCAATGTACGAGTTCTTAGAGAGTGTTAACAACTTTAAATCTATCCCAGTAGATCTTTATTCCTAGAATAAAGGTTGTTTCTCCCAAGAATTCTACGGAGAGTTTTCATGAAAGCCAAGCTTTCACCGATTATAATATGGGAATATCATTTCCAAGAAATGACATATCATCATTATTTAAGACATCATTGTCAGTGCGCTCCCACTAACCTCCTTATATACACAAGAATCATATGTGTTTTGAATCAAATCATACACCATTATGATTACATCAAAACGATAGTTCCAAGAACCTAATGCTTGCTTCTATCCAAACATGGATCGAATAACCTGCAAACCTTGTTTGCTAGTTTTGGTACGACACAAAACCGTTAGGATGTTATAAACATCCTCCAAAGAGGTTTCCGTTTAAGAAAAGTGATTTTGACGTTCAGCTGCCATATTTCATTATGAAACATGCAACATCAGCAAGTATTATCCCAATGGATTTAACGTGGCGAAAGGTAAAAGATTTCGTTGTAATCAACACAATGTTGATAACGATACCTTTCCGCTACAAGCCTAGCTCTTGAAGACTTATATAGTACCAATAGGCATAATGCCTTGCGGTACAATAACTAGTGTCCAAACATAGTTGATATACATGGAATCCATTTCGGACTCATGGCACTTTGCCATAATAGGGAGTCGATACCTTGTATCACTTCCTCACACGTAGTCAGTTCGTATTCCTCAATAAGATTGACATCTTTATGAGGTGAGATCAGAAACCCATACCCCAGCTTGTTTTCTAACTCTCTCCGACCTACGCGGTTATTGTGTATTCGAAGATTACTGGTACAGTTTCATCCTTGATGAACTTTTTGTGTTCCATTAAGGACTTGGTGCCTTGAACAGTATAACTCCGATTTTTCATCGAGTTTTACTATCCTCCCACTTACCACTGCATATCGGTATTCCTCTTAGGAAAACCGCATGGTGAGCAAAAATTACATTGTTCTTTAGTGAGTTGTATAAGTACTATACTTTGGTTTCCTTAGGATAACCAATTACATTAGGCACTTATCCAATTTGGGTTCTAGTTTGGTATCATCCAAACGTATGCCTAGCATTCCCAAATCATCAGGAGTGAGAAAGCCCAGTTTCTTTCCTGTTTATAATCTAATATGAAATCTGTCAAACAGATTTTTATGGAACCTTATTCAAAATAAGTATTGCACTGTTAATGCTTATCCCTTTTGAAGGAAAATGGTAGCTCAGAGCAACTCATGATTAACCTTATCATGTCCAACAAAATTCGATTTCTCCATTCGGACACACCGTCAAATTGACGTGTTCCGGGAGGAGTCCTCATTGAAAGAATACTATACTATTTCAAGTATATGAGAAAATTATTGCTTAAGTATTTTCATCATGGTCAAACCGTGATGTTTTAATACTTTAGCCGATCTGTTCGTCTATTTCGTGTCGTAACTCTAAAAGTTTATGATTTGTGTTCTTCAAAAGAAACACAACCATAAGCGATGCCACATCCGTAAAGTTCACGAAATATTCATATCCACCTTTAGCCTAGCTAGACATGGGCCCATTTACGTCACTATGAACAAGGGCTAATAGATCGGTGGCACTTATACTTTTACCAAGTAAAGTGTTTTTGGAACTTTGCCCAATAAACTAGATTCGTAGACTTCATTTGAATGGAATCAAATCCGTCCTAGTATCCACTCTTCAAAAGTGTAGATATACGAGTCTTGTTTGATGTGTCCCAGAACACTGCCACAAATAAGTCTCATCTGATCAAATCAGTTTGAGCTATTTGTTTGTCATGTTATATGTTTGAGATTTATTTATATTCAAAAAATAAATACTGTTATTCACATCTAATGTGTTTATCTCAATATCATCTTTATAAAATAAACACTTTAGTGTTCTAGAATATAAAGGTGTACTCGCAACGAGTTATACTCGATATAGAGATAATGTTTCTAGTCAAACTAGTTACATTATAACAGTTTCCTAATTAAGTACACACCCAAATGGTAGTTCCTAAACTTAGGTATCTGCGGTTGAAACAGCGACTGTCGTCTCGTTTCTGATTCGCAGATTAATCTCAACTAAAGTCAGTATCCTGCTCACAGCAGATTCTGCACATCAATGCATATTTATGTATCACACTAAGTATTTAAAATCCAATTTTAATACTAGTAGTGAACATATTTATGACAAACATACTTGAAGTCAGAGCCTTGCCCTGCCTTCAATTCCTTCATGTCTGCCTTGTCCATACGACAGTCATGCTACAGTGACCCCGTTTGCCACAGTTTAGACAGACATCTTGGGATATGTCATTTATCTTCCTAGAAGATTATAATGATTTTGCCTTTGCCCTTTTCACATTCCAGAAGTCTTTGGCCAAGCCTTGGCCTTCTAGAATATGGAAGTAAGATGCGTCTTGCGCTACTTGCCTTATTGCAAACTTTGGCTTTGTCTCATTGAGAATGGCCATTAATTCTCCAAGAGTTATTCATTGCAATTTAATACTTCTAAGATCTAAGAATAGATCTATGAAGATCCTTTAATTTCTTCATCATACTTTAAGGATCTAATCCTTAGTTCTGATTAGGAAATTAAGGAGTCTTTATGGCAAGCATAATGGATTAAACATTAAAGTTATCATCACATGAATCTTCCAAAGATCATGCTCTACTATTTGCTTAACTCCGGGCTTAGGCCTAAGATGTTATTTTATCAAATAAAGTAACTTCTTAGTTTCAAGACTATCCTGAAATTTATTCCCAATTTGAAAATTAAAGTCGTCTAAACATATTTTCCCTAGGATAATGTTTTAAACACTAATCTTTCAATTTAATCTTGATTCTAATAGTCTAACTATTTAATCAACGATTTCAGGTACAATCTAATGTAATGATTACTATAGTCTAACTATATAACTTATTACAATTTTATTGGTTAAAATCAAATATATATTGATTACTATAATCCAATTATATAATCATTATAAATGATTGGTAAAATCCAAATATATTGATTACTATAATCCAATTATATAATCAACTATAATTGAAGGGTAAAATTCAAATATATATTGATTACTATAATCCAATTATATAATCAACTATAAATGAAGTAGTTTGAATACAGTCAACTGTTAAATAAAAACAAATATTAAATATTAGTCCAACTAACATTTAATTTATTTGACGAATGATATTTGATTGAGCACGTATGGCAAGTATCTAAACGAATATTGCAAATTTAATTCTTGCCTCCCACTATTTTTCAGCGAGCCTCTAACCCTCGGTGGAGTACTCGGGAAACCTAGTTTCCTAGTGGGCTAGGATCCCGTTAAATAACACACAGCCTTGACTTTGGCCAACAAGCTGAATGATATTTAACTAGGTAGATCTCTAAGATCAATTGGATCCCATCCAATTCCTAGATCCAGTAGGTGGACATCCAAGTCCGAAACATATATCTTATATATGCCAACATATCGAATATATTACCTAACCTTTTTCCTCTTAATCAACTAAGCCTTGGCTTGGCACAACAAACTTAATGATCCCAGTTAAGCGGAACCCATTGACATGGAAAGCTTCGTAATCAATGTCGATTGACAAGAAGTGATCTTGACTTTGGCCAACAAATCACGACTTGGACAAGACACCGATATGGAACAAAACTTTCATGATTCAAACACATCCGCAATTGACAAAGGTCTGACTTTGGCCAACAAACCACTGCCAACTTTGGATCTTGAGTAATAATCACTCAACGGAAGGAAAAACGCTTAATATGTTTTGAGTGTTTTTCGCGTGCAAATTGGCAACCAATTTATTATCTTTGTTAAGGTCTCATCATCATACACCCTTAAACATGCATTCTAAACACATAATAAAGCGCGTATAAATAAATTAATAATGATATGCGGATGGATATGTCACAAATTGTTCCTAGAACAAATCACTCCATTTCCTCTCCCCAGCTAGAACTATTCTAACTTCTACCCAATTACAAAATAAAATAAACAAACCTCATTTACATTGAGGGGAATAGGTGAGAAGAGAAATACAATGAGAAATGAGATAAAAGGCTGGACACGCAGGTCCAATTTAAATAAATTCTAAATTTATTACAATTTCCAAAATTGCCATCGCCCTTCTAATATCCATTCGATATACATTATTCATACAACACATTCATGTATTCATACAAATCATGTTATTCAATCAATCTAATCCAATTAATTAATCTTTGAATTAATGACCATCCAATGTTCAAACAACGATTTGATTTGCACGAGTCCAACTCGTTTAAGAATAAATACTTAAAGTACATATTCTTGAATTATATCGAACTACAACTTTAAATCCAATTTATTTGTATTCAATACTAATTCCAGATTTAATTCCAAATTAAATATTTACACTTACTTATAAGCCTTAAAGACTTGGATTCCAAATCCAATCTTAATGGGTCTCAAAGGCCCAATAACATCCAATGTCATTTCAATTAAAGTCTGATGGGCTATTAATTGATTCTTAAGGCATGGACTTTGGCCATAAGGGATCAAACCCAAAATGCCAAGGCCCAATAGGAATCACCATATTGCCAACAAATCAATTTAGGCCCATTAGGCCCAATTAAATTCTTTAAAGGGCCAAGTGATGTATTTGGACTTTATGGAATTGGTTTTGGGCCAATTGGATCCAATCCAAAAGTCCAAAACCAAACTTGGTCAAACCAAGCCCATTAAGCCCAAATACACACTTTTAGCCCAATTCATAATTAAAGGCTTATTAACATAATTATAATATTCCAAATATCACAATTATTTTAATTAAAGTGTATTAACCATGATTAATTAATAAACTCAATATTTCCAAAATACCAATTAACTTAATTAATCATGCTTAATCCATCAATTCATGCTCAACACAAATTGAAGCCAAAACACATCATTTCATGCTCAACACAAATTGAATCCTAATTCATCATTTCATGCTCAACATGCTCTTTGATTTTAGCATGAACTTTACTGACTTTGATTCTAATCCAATCAAACCAACAATCAACATTTAAACATGCATTTAAACACATCATTTCATGTTACAAAAAATTAAAAAACATGCAGTCCATTACAGTGAGTTTCGGCCACACTAAGGGAAATTAAAATTTTTGATCCATTCAAATTTTCTCAAATCTAATCATGCACAACTCTAAGCTAAAATAATCTAAGCATGCTAAAAGCATCAATTTGAAGAAATCATGCTCAAAACATAAAAGCCCCAAATTTTAGTCTCATGAACCCTAAAATTTTCATGCTTAAAATTGGCTCTTGATACCATTGTTAGTGTTCCTAGAACATGCTAAGGATCTAATAAGCAAGAAAAGGTGTTCACAAATTCATTATAAGTTGCGGAATATACTTACAATGAACGGATTTGGCTTTTAAAATTTTTGAGAAGAAGATCTCCAAGATTCTTCCTTTGTGTTGATTCCAAGCTTTGAGTTGGTTCCAAGATCCAACCTTCAATGTTGATTCCAAGCTTTGAGTTGTGAGAAGTGATCTCCAAGATCCAATCTTTGTGTTGATTCCAAGCTTTGAGTTGGTTTCCCTATCACCTTAGTTGATTCCATGAAGTGCTAGCTTTGTTGATTTTGCAACAAAATCAAAGAGAAAAAGACATGAAGCTCACGCCCATTTGCTTAGTGTATTCGGGTTTTGTATTGTATTCAAAGTGTGAAGAGAAAGGGCTTGGGTTTTGTTTAAGGGTTTTTACCATTTCCACCAAAACCATGTATTTGGGGTAATTTGGTTTCACCTAAACCAAGTAGTTGGAAAGTAAGTGGTTTTGGCATAAATGCCAACCACTTTCCAACCACCACTTCACATGTGTGACATGTGTGAAGTGGGCCCCACCATTTTGAATTCAAAACTCAAAATGTCTCTACGAACATTTGCCGCGGCTCGGATCCGTTTAATCTGATTAAACGAACTTTCGTCGCTAAATAATTAAATCTAATTTAATTAAATGACGATGCCTCGCAAATATATTACGAACGTCGTTTACGAATTAATTCGTTCGTTCGTATTAAAGTCCAACTTTAATTTCGTAACGAAATCCAATTCATATTAATATATCTGATAGATAAATTTAGCCCATACGAATAAATTAAATAGAAAAATCAAATTTAACTATTAAATTTATTTTACCGATTAATTCCAAATTAATCGCGTTCTCTCTCTTCCGAACACATTTAATCCCAGATTAAATAATACCTCAATTAATCCTAGATTAATTTTCTCCATCTTAATTAATCCCAGATTAATTCTCTCTCTTAATTAATCCCAGATTAATTCTAATTTAAATCAACTGTCATCGGTGAATTTTTGGGAAGCGACCCAAGAGATCCCTGGATATGGGGCAGTAAATACGGTCATCGGATTATCCGAATATGTGCGTACCTCGTACCACGTGCTTACCAATTTACAAGACATGGTTGGTTTCTAGCAAAGTACCGTGCCTACCCAATTCTCCAGAAATATTCTTACTGGAATATATAATCTATGTCAGGCGTAGTATACGTAGTATTGCGTATTGCGATCCAGTATCGGATTGTCACGTGCTAGGCCTGGGGCTGGAACTGTGTCTGCCCCGTACGAAGCACATGTCGGATGTCTGGTAACTAGTCTCTATTATCAGATATACATGACTTAGTCATAATATCCCGATGACTGCAGTACTTAAGAGTACTAGTACCGTATCCTACGTGACATCATCTCCACTATGACTGGAGTGATACTTCCGTCTTGACATCACACCCAATACACTACGATTCTCAATATACCCAGCAGAGGCGTACACAGAACCGGTTAAAGCCCTGTACGACCAAAACTAAAGCATACCGATTGTCGTAAGTATTAGCGATGCAAGTCTCAGGTTAAGACCAAATACATCTACCCTGATATCGGACTTCCATAGACACATAGGCATACTACCAATGGAATTCCGAGGGGTCTATCCAGAGCGAAGCTGTTTCCGCACCATCGGTAAACACAACCTCCTATCACACTTGCATAAGTATCCAATACTTAAATATATGATAACTATGCCGTTGTGCTCCCACAACTCGCACAAGTGCAATACTAGTCTATTCCGCATTATCGATGTCCAGTCTCGATAATACTATGACTAGGGATATTAAATGATTAATCCTTCGAGGACTGATACTGTCTCATATCATCTCAATCCAGGAACTAATCATAGGGACCTCTAGGTGATCTAATCACAAATGATAAGAGCGCAATCTCCTTGTCACATAGTTAATTTGTACAACAACACCATGATCTGTACAAATAGTGACGCTATGGGTCATAACTGTCCAACACGATCTGCCGCCTTGAGTGAAAGTGACTTCATGATACATGACACCACCGGGTTAAGAAGGGTATGCAAAATATATGAGACTTGGGTAACCAAAGTAAAAGCCACGGACACTACAAGGTATTATTTCGGGGCCGATTCTCTATCCTCAGTGGAGTCACCATCTGTAGGAGCGAAGCGGGGTTTACCTCTATGCCTATGATGCTCGGCGACCACGACATTGTTGGGCTCACAGCCCGTAGAGAGTACGAAGTAGCCCGCAGAAGACTAAATCGGAGAATAAATAAGTCGCCACCCAGCGTGAACTGGGAAATAATTTAAGGCCGCACTCACCCCTCGCAAGGAAAGACCTCAAACCATTGGGTTCGGAATGGTCCCTTACTTATGCCAGTATAATGGTTGGGTTCACACAATGGTATAATCAAGTCTTATGCAGCACATGCAAAGTAATTCAAAACACACAAATTTGCACACCTATAAACATGAATATAAATAAAAGCAAATACATAGTTCCAAAAGCATATTAAATAAAGAAGTACGATAATGTAAATTATAAGAATAGTAAAAAACGTTAATAATAAATGCAAATAATTAAGCGCATAATGCAAAATAAATAACTAAAAAGACAAAAATGCATAAAATATAAAGAAAGAGGTTGTCCAGTATGTGCGTTCGTGCGGCGTTCGCAAACGTGTTCGAACGAAGTGTTCCAGAGAGTTCACGTTCGTGTAGCGTTCAAAAATTTGTTTGAACGGAGTGAGGCAGAATGCTTGCTTTCGAGTTGCGTTCGAAATCGCGTTCGAACGTTCTCATGAAAACAACATCAATAATGACATAAACACACATTTGTGAGTATTTCCCGAGCGGTACGTGGAATTGTATCCCAAGTACAGACCGCACTATCATCCATTCGGATTCGGCTACGGAATTTATGTCTGGGTTTCCATCTGATATACCACAAGGGATAACACACACGATCATTAATGCAAATGTAAGTGGACATGAAAGTATATGTGAAATAATATAGAAAAACATAAATAAAAGTAAAAGCGAGACGATAAAATAAATGCTATAAAATAAAATAAAGATAAACAGTAAAATAAATGTGAAATAATGAAATAAAGATAAACAATAAAGTAAATACAAAATAATAAAATAAAGGTAAATAGTAAAATAAATGCGGAAAAATAAAATAACAATGAAAGTAAATGAATAAATAAATAACAACAAAAATAAATAAATAAATAATGGAAAGTCAAAGAAAGATGTGACCAAAAGATTTGGTCATCTTTGATGTAGGACCTCGCATACCCGGTTGGATGTATTTCACGTCCAACCAGGCATGCCGCGTCTAGAACAAAATAAATATAGTAAAGGGTGCCCTTAGGTCTTACCTTTTAAGTCACTTTCTAGGAAGTGTGTTAGGCCTTCAGGAGGATTAAAACTTGCTGTTTTTCTGGTTTGTCGATTCGCTATTTCTGCTCACTGTTTCGCTGTTTCTACTCGCTGTTTTTTGCTACTTATGGGCTGCTATTTTTACTGTTTTTGGTTGCTGTTTTTCTTATTTTTGGGGGCTGCTGTTTAGGTGATTTTTTGGGCTGCTGTTTGAGGTTTTAGGGGCTGTTTTGTGACTGATTTTCGGTGATGATAAGCTGCTGGTTCGTGGTGAGTTTGGTTCGGTTGTAGGGATGCTTTTTGGGGCTGCTGGTTTCATATTAATGGCTTAGTTTGTGGGCTATTTTGCTCTCGGCTTTGGTGATTTTTATTTGTTTGTATTGCGCGGTGGAGGGCTGCTGTTTGTTCTTGGGTTATGTGTTTTTGTTGGTTTTTGCTTTGGGCGTTGATGTTTATTGGCACACTGTTTTGTTTAATCTTTGTTTGTGTTCGGTTTGGTGAAGGGTGAAGGTTGTTTTTTTTTTTTGGAGCTTGTTTTCTGTTGTTTGATGTTGTGTCAAGCTTTGGGTGGTTTTTTTTCTTTGTTGTTTGTTTCGGTCAGTGGAGAGAAAAATAGAGCCTTGGTTTTTTTTTTCTTGTGATTGCCATTAGTTTGAGAGAAAGTGTCCCTAGGGTTTGGTTTTTGTTGTCTTTTTAGAATGCCAAGGGATCTCCTAGTCTAGGAAATAAATCGCACAAATATGGGATATATTTTCTTAATTTATTTAGGGAAAGAATTTTTATAATTTTGGTGAGGATGGGATTCACAATCTCTTTAAATTGGAAGGTGATTTTGAGGGATTTTTTACATGTGTTTTGCATGAGATTTTTTTAATTTGGGAAGGCTTGGGCGTGTGGGCTTTGTGGATGGGTTTTATGGGCCTTATGTGGTGAGGGCGCGTGTGTGGCATGGATTGCAGGGGTTTTGGGTCGAGGCTAAGGTTTAAAACAGCGGCTGAGCGAATCCGCGACGGGTTAGAGAGTCTGAATCCAGTGAGGTGCTAATTTGGAGTTTTTCCTTCCGGTATTCGTTTCCCGCGACTTCCGTAAATTTTCAGGTAGTGCCTTCATACGAGGCTCATCATTGGGCTTCATGCAAAAATGCAGTGCCTACAGTCCCCCAAGCCACAGAACTAGAACTGGGGGTTCGGATCTATGCTAGCCACCAAGCTCCGAGACTAGGGTCTAGGGGCATTACATATCGTCGTCCCCCTACCCCTGAACTAGGATCTGGGGGGGTTACGTATCGCTGTCCCCCAGTCCTCTACATGTGCACATGTTCTCTGTCCGTCAATTCTAAATTGTATCAAGTTACATACTGGGGTGGGTGTTTCCCCATGCCCCGAAAATATAAAATCGTGCTTTGAAATCTCAGAACTGTATGAAACATTTTCTGAAAAAGATTTCTTTCTCAAATATAATCCAAATCATAAAATTTTGTAAAATAACTGCATAAAAATAATCTAACGCCCTAAAGCGTAAAAGTAAGTCTGTTACAAAAATAACAAAATGAAAATCAATTTAGAAAAGTAGTATCCACTCACTGTTATGGAGCTCCACTAGCCCTTTCTTTACTTCGCTGGAGAAACTCGTGGTTCCTGAGGGTAATCTATAATCGAAAACTCAATCAGTTTACAAGTCCTAAGATAAGTTTCAGAACTTAACTAAACTTACTAATAAGTCTACATGTCATAGCTACAAAGCTTATCATGCTTGTGGCTTGATGGAAGATATGAATACGAACTGATACGAGACTTATAGGATAGCCTCAAACATGTTCGGGTGAAAATGAAATGGTTAGAAACGAATTTAGGAAAGTTTTTGACCTTGCGTCACGACGCAGGTCTGGGCATGTCGCGATGCGCGTTGTCCTGAAGCATACCCAAAATTTTTGCCTTACGCGTCACAACACTTGCAAACTAGAAACATACATTCACATATTACCCAGAATGCGTCACGACGCACAGTGGTTTGCGTCGCGACGCAAGGCCAAAATCCAGGCCTAAAAACACACCCTCAAGTCTTTATGTTCAAATACACTTCATCCTTCTATACTTCAACTTTTACACACCAAATCCATACTCACTCATCATCTAACTGTTAGTGTTCCTAGAACATGCCAAGGATCTAATAAGCATGAAAACATGTTCATAAATTCAAAATAAGTTGCGGAATTACTTACATTGAATGAATTTGAGCTTTTAAAATTTTGAGAAGAAGATCCAAGATCCAAGATGCTTCCTTTGTTGATTCCAAGCTTTTGAAATTGTTTCCCTATCACCTTAGTTGATTCCATGAAGTGCTAGCTCCTTTGAAATTGCAACAAAATCAAAGAGAAGAAATGAAGGCCATTCACGCCCATTTGAGAGAGTATTAGGGTTTCCATTTTGTTCCAAATGTGTTTTGTGTGATGCATACACAAATGAGAGAGAGAGAAGGTTTTTGGTAAAATCTCTTTTACCATTTTCACCTAAACAAGGTGGTTGGGTAAATGGTTTTGCCAAAACCATTCCAAGGTGGTTGGAAAGTGGATGGTATGGCATAAATGCCAACCACTCTCCAACTACCACATTTAAAGTGGGCCCCACATTTGAATTCAAAATTCAAAATTTAAATAACGATGCCTCGCAAATATATTACGAATGTCGTCTACGAATTAATTCTAAATTAATTCGTTCGTTCATATTAAAGTCCGACTTTAATTTCGTAATGAAATCCAATTCATATTAATATATCCGATATATTAATTTTAGCCCATACGAATAAATTAAATAGAAAAATTAAATTTAACTATTAAATTTATTCTACCGATTAATTCAAAATTAATCACGTTCTCTCTCTTTCGAACACATTTAATCCCAGATTAAATAATACCTCAATTAATCCTAGATTAATTTTCTCCATCTTAATTAATCCCAGATTAATTTTCTCTCTTAATTAATCCCAGATTAATTCTAATTTAAATCAACTGTCATCGGTGAATCTTTGGGAAGCGACCCAAGAGATCCCTGGATATGTTGGCAGAAAATACGGTCATCGGATTATCCGAATACGTGCATACCTCGCACCACGTGCTTACCGATTTACAAGACATGGTTGGCTTCTAGCAAAGCACCGTGTCTACCCAATTCTCCAGAAATATTATTACTGGAATATATAATCTATGTCAGGCGTAGTATACGTAGTATTGCGTATTGCGATCCAGTATCGAATTGTCACGTGCTAGGCCTGGGGCTGGAATGTGTCTGCCCCGTACGAAGCACATGTCGGATGTCTGGTAACTAGTCTCTATAATCGGACATACATGACCTAGTCATAATATCCCAATGACTGCAGTACTTAAGAGTACTAGTACCGTATCCTACGTGACATCATCTCCACTATGACTGGAGTGATACTTCAGTCTTGACATCACACCCAATACACTACGATTCTCGATATACCCAGTAGAGGCGTACACAGAACCGGTTAAAGCCCTGGACGTCCAAAACTAAAGCATACCGATTGTCGCAAGTATTAGCGATGCAAGTCTCAGGTTAAGACCAAATACACCTACCCTGATTTCGGACTTCCATAGACACATGGTCACACTACCAATGGAATTCCGAGGGGTCTATCCAGAGCGAAGCTGTTTTCCGTACCATCGGTGAAACACAACCTCCTATTACACTTGCATGAGTATCTTATACCCAACTATATGAGAACTATGCCGTTATGATCTCACATAACGCGCACAAGTGTAATACTAGTCTATTCCGCATTATCGATGTCCAATCTCGATAATACTACGACTAGGGATATTTAATGATTAATCCTTCGAGGACTGATACTGTCTCATATCATCTCAATCTAGGAACTAATCATAGGGACCTCCTATCATTTATACATCTAGATGATCTAATCACAAATGATAAGAGAGCAATTTCCTTTGTCACATAATAAATTTGTACGACAACACCATGATATGTACAAATAGTGACGCTATGGGTCATAACTGTCCAACAATCTCCCACTTGGCCTATAGCCAGTCACTCGAGTGTCATACACCTGAACTATGTACGATTCGCTCAAACTCCTGAGGAAAGGCTTTCGTCAGCGGATTTGTATGATTATCGTCTGATGCAATTTATTCGATCATCACATCGCCACGATGTATGATCCGAACGAATCAGATGAATAGTCAAAGTATATATCTAGATCGTTGATGAGACCATTAATTCTTTAGTCTGCGCTGTAGCCTAGCTCAGTTGCTAACAGAACTATATCTAATATAATTAGATTTGTTAATGACCCAGATGGCTTCTATTGCTGCCTCAGCCGCAGCAATGACCCGCATTTGTTGTTTATTCGGTAACAGTATCTTGCTTGGAAGATTTCCAGCTCACTGTTTCGTTATTCAAACTGTATTGTACCGTTGTTTTTATCGGTTAGAAAACTTACAGCAGTGATCCCAGTCACTTCAAGTTCTCATTCTCCATAGTTTAAGACATCATCATTGGTTCTATAAGATACTAACGGATGTTCTTAATATCAATCCAGTGACTATCACTTGGATTGACCCGTTTGTGACTCCATATGCTCAAAGCGTATGAGACACCAGGTCACGTACATTTTTCAATGTACGAGTTCTCAGAGAGTGTTAACAACTTTAAATCTATCCCAGTAGATCTTTATTCCTAGAATAAAGGTTGTTTCTCCCAAGAATTCTACGGAGAATTTTCATGAAAGCCAAGCTTTCTCCGATTGTAATATGGGAATATCATTTCCAAGAAATGACATATCATCATTATTTAGGACATCATTGTCAGTGCGCTCCCACTAACCTCCTTATATACACAAGAATCATATTTGTTTTGAATCAAATCATACACCATTATGATTACATCAAAACGATAGTTCCAAGAACCCAATGCTTACTTCAATCCATGCATGGATCGAATAACCTGCAAACCTTGTTTGCTAGTTTTGGTACGATAAAACCGTCATGATGTACAACATCCTCCAAAAAGGTTTCCTTTTCAGGAAAGCGATTTTCCTGTTCAGCTGCCATATTTCATAATTGAAACATGCAGCATCAGTAAGCATTATCCAAATGGATTTAACGTGGCAACAGGTAAAAGATCTCGTTGTAATCAACGCAATGTTGATAACGATACCTTTCTGCTACAAGCCCAGCTTAGTACATTGGTATGCTGCCATCCACGTATGTCTTCCTTGAAGACCTATATAGTACCAATAGGCACAATGCCTTGCGGTACAACAACTAGTGTCCAAACATAGTTGATATACATGGAATCCATTTTGGACTCATGGCACTTTGCCATAATAGGGAGTCGATACCTTGTATCACTTTATCATACGTAGTCAGTTCGTATTCCTCAATAAGATTGACATCTTTCTGAGGTGAGATCAGAAACCCATACCCAGGTTGTTTTCTGACTCTCTCCGACTTACGCGGTTCTTGCGTATTCGAAGATTACTGGTTCAGTTTCATCATTGATGAAATGTTTGTGTTTCATTAAGGACTTGGTGCCTTGAACAGTATTACTCTGATTTTTCATCGAGTTTTACTATCCTCCCACTTACCACTGCATATCAGTATTCATCTTAGGAAAACCGCATGGTGAGCAAAAATTACATTGTTCTCAAGTGAGTTGTATAAGTAATATACTTTGGTTTCCCTATGATAACCTACAATTAGCACTTATCCAATTTGGGTTCTAGTTGGTATCATCCAAACATATGCCCATCATCCCAAATCTTCAGGAGTGAGAAAACCTAGTTTCTTTCCTGTTCATATCTAATATGAAAGCTGTCAAACAGATTTTCATGGAACCTTATTCAAAATAAGTATTGCGCTATTAAATGCTTATCCTTTGAAGGAAAATGGTAGCTCAGAGCGACTCATGATTAACCTTGTCATGTCCAACAAAATTGGTTTCTCCGTTCGGACACACCGTCAAATTGACGTGTTCCGGGAGGAGTCCTTTTTGAAAGAATATTATACTCTTTCTAGTATTTGAGAAACTTATTGCTTAAGTATTTTCATCATGGTCAAACCGTGATTTTTTAATACTTCATCCGATATGTTCGTCTATTTCGTGTCGAAACTCCAAGAGTTTCCGATTTGTGTTCTTCATAAGAAACACAACCATAATGCGATACCACATCCGTAAAGGTCACGAAATATTCATATCCACCTCTAGCCTAGCTAGACATGGGCCCACTTACGTCACTATGAACAAGGGCTAATAGATCGGTGGAACTTACACTTTTACCAAGTAAAGGTGTTTTAGGTACTTACCTAATAAACTAGATTCGTAGACATCATTTGAATGGAATCAAATCCGTCCTAGTATCCACTCTTCAAAAGTGTGGATATACGAGTCTTGTTTAATGTGTCTCAGACAGCACTGCCACAAATAAGTCTCATCTGATCAAATCAATTTGAGCTACTTGTTTGTCATGTTATATGTTTGAGATTTATTTATATTAAAAATATAAATACTGTTATTCACATCTAATGTGTTTATCTCAACATCATCTTTATATAATAAAACACTTTAGTGTTCTAGAATATAAAGGTATACTCGCAACGAGTTATACTCGATATAAAGATAATATTTCTAGTCAAACTAGTTACATTATAATAGTTTCCTAATTTAAGTACACACCCAAAATGGTAGTTCCTAAACTTAGGTATCTATGGTTGAAACAGCGACTTTCGTCACGTTTCCGATTCGCAGATTAATTCTCAATTGAAGTCAGTATCCTGCTCATAGCAGATTCTGCACACCAATGCATATTTATGTATCACACTAAGTATCTAAAATCCAATTTTAATACTAGTAGTGAACATATTTATAACAAACATATTTGAAGTCAGAACCTTGTCATGTCTTCTATTCCTTCATGTCTGCTTTGTCTATACGGCAGTCATGCTTCAATGACCCCGTTTGCCACAAGTTAGGCAGACATCTTGGGATATGTCATTTATCTTCCTAGAATATTATAATGATTTTGACTTTGCCCTTTTCATATTCCAGAAGTCTTTGGCCAAGCCTTGGCCTTCTAGAATATCGAAGTAGGGTGCGCCTTGCACTTCTTGCCTTATTGCAAACTTTGACTTTGGTCTCCTTGAGAATAGTCATTAACTCTCCAAGAGTTGTTTATTGCAATTCAATACTTCTAAGATCTAAGAATAGATCTATGAAGATCCTTCAATTTCATTATCATACTTTAAGGAGCTAATTCTTACTTCTGATTAAGAAATTAAGGAGTCATTATGGCAAGCATAATGGATTAAGCATTAAAGTTATCATCACATGAATCTTCCAAAGATCATGCTCTACTATTTGCTTAACTCCGGGCTTAGGCCTAAGATGTTATTTTATCAAATAAAGTAACTTCTTAGTTTCAGGACTATCCTGAAATTTATTCCCAATTTGAAAATTAAAATCGTCTAAACACATTTTCTCTAGGATAATGTTTCAAACACTAATGTTTCAATTTAATCTTGATTTTAATAGTCCAACTATTTAATCAACGATTTCAGGTACAATCTAATGTAATGATTACTATAGTCTAACTATATAACTTATTACAATTTTATTGGTTAAAATCAAATATATATTGATTACTATAATCCAATTATATAATCATTATAAATGATTGGTAAAATCCAAATATATTGATTACTATAATCCAATTATATAATCAACTATAATTGAAGGTAAAATTCAAATATATATATTGATTACTATAATCCAATTATATAATCAACTATAAATGAAGTAGTTTGAATACAGTATAACTGTTAAATTAAAACAACTATTAAATAGTAGTCGACTAACATTTAATTTATTTGACGAATGATATTTGATTGAGCGCGTATGGCAAGTATCTAAACGAATATTGCAAATTTAATTCTTGCCTCCCACTATTTTTCGGCGAGCCTCTAACCCTCTGTTGAGTACTCGGGAAACCTAGTTTCCTAGTGGGCTAGGATCCCGTTAAATAACACAAAATCTTGACTTTGGCCAACAAATTGTTTGATACTTAACTAGGTAGATCTCTAAGATCAATTGGATCTCATCCAATTCCTAGATCCAGTAGGTGGACATCCAAGTCCGAAACATATATCTTATATATGCCAATATATCAAATATATTACCTAACCTTTTTCCTCTGAATCAACTAAGCCTTGGCTTTGGTACAACAAACTTAATGATCCCAGTTAAGCGAAACCCATTGACATGGAAAGCTTCGTAATCAATGTCGATGGACAAGAAATGATCTTGACTTTGGCCAACAAATCACGACTTGGACAAGACACCGATATGGAACAAAACTCTCATGATTCAAACACATCCGCAATTGACAAAGGTCTTGACTTTGGCCAACAAACCAATGCCAACTTTGGATCTTGAGTAAGAATCACTCAACGGAAGGAAAAACGCTTAATATGTTTTGAGGGTTTTTCGCGTGCAAATTGGCAACCAATTTATTATCTTTGTTAAGGTCTCATCATCATACACCCTTAAACATGCATTCTAAATACATAATAAAGCGCGTATAAAAATAAATTAATAATGATATGCGGATGGATATCTCACAAATTGTTCCTAGAACAAATCACTCTCTTTCCTCTCCCCAGCTAGAACTTTTCTAATTCTACCCAATTACAAAATACAATAAAGAAACCTCATTTACATTGAGGGGAATAGGTGAGAAGAGAAATACAATGAGAAATGAGATAAAAGGCTGGACACGTAGGTCCAATTTAATAAATTCTAAACTTATTACAACAATTTCCAAAATGCCCTTGCCCTTCTAATATCCATCCGATATACATTATTCATACAACACATTCATGTATTCATACAAATCATGTTATTCAATCAATCTAATCCAATTAATTAATCTTTGAATTAATGACCATATAATGTTCATACAACGATTTGATTTGCGTGAGTCAAACTCGTTTAAGAATAAATACTCAAAGTAAGTATTCTTGAATTATATTGAACTACAACTTTAAATCCAATTTATTTGTATTCAATACTAATTCCAATTTAATTCCAAATTAAATATTTACACTTATTTACAAGCCTCAAAGACTTGGATTCCAAATCCAATCTCAATGGGTCTCAAAGGCCCAATAACACCCAATGTCATTTTAATTAAAGGCCAATGGGCTTTTAATTAATTCTTAAGGCATGGCTTGGGCCATAATGGGTCAAACCCAAAATGTCAAGGCCCAATAGGAATCACCATATTGCCTACAAATTAATTAGGCCCATTAGGCCCAATTAAATTCTTTAAGGGCCAAGTGATGTATTTGGACTTTATGGAATTGGTTTTGGGCCCAATTGGATCCAATCCAAAATTCCAAAACCAAACTTAGTCAAACCAAGCCCATTAAGCCCAAATACACACTTTTAGCCTAATTCATAATTAAAGGCTTATTAACATAATTATAATATTCCAAATATCACAATTATTTTAATTAAAGTGTATTAGCCATGATTAATTAATAAACTCAATATTTCCAAAATACCAATTAACTTAATTAATCATGCTTAATCCATCAATTCATGCTCAACACAAATTGAAGCCAAAAATCATCATTTCATGCTCAACACAAATTGAATCCTAAATTCATCATTTCATGCTCAACATGCTCTTTGATTTTAACATAAACTTTATTGACTTTGATTCCAATCCAATCAAACCAACAATCAACATTTAAACATGCATTTAAACACATCATTTCATGTTACAAAAATAAAAAAAACTGCCCAGTTCACAACAGTAGCATTCGGCCTAACTAAAAAAATTTTAATTTTTGATTCTTTTGATTTGTTTCAAATCTAATCATGCATAACTCTAAGTTATCATATTCTAAGCATGCTCAAAGCATCAATTTGAAAGAATCATGCTCAAAACATAAAAGCCCCAAATTTTAGTCTCATGAACCCTAAAATTTCATGCTTAAAATTGGCTCTGATACCATTGTTAGTGTTCCTAGAACATGCCAAGGATCTAATAAGCATGAAAACATTGTTCATAAATTCAAAATAAGTTGCGGAATTACTTACATTGAATGGATTTGAGATTTTAATTTTGAGAAGAAGATCCAAGATCCAAGATGCTTCCTTTGTTGATTCCAAGCTTTTGAAGTTGTTTCCCTATCACCTTAGTTGATTCCATGAAGTGATAGCTCCTTGAAATTGCAACAAAATCAAAGAGAAGAAATGAAGGCCATTCACGCCCATTTGAGGAGTATTAGGGTTTCCATTTTGTTCCAAATGTGTTTTGTGTGATGCTGACCCGCGTAAACACACACGTATAAGCAAGCGTACGAATCGTTCAAGTAGTATAAAAAGTATCGATCCCACGGGACTTAATACTAAGTTATTAATTTTATGAGGTCAAATTATTACTAGTATCTAACAGGTTGTTTAATTGATTTGAAATGACGACGATTCTAAATTTAAAGACAAGTAAATAAAATTGTTCGAAAGTAGATTTTAAGGAAATTCAATATTAAAAACTATCTAGGGTTGTGATTTCTTTTAATATCATTTTAAAGATGAAGTGGTTATCTTAAAGTTGGGTAATATATTGATTTATTAACCTGGAACACTAAATTATGTAAAAGCCTCTTCCGATGGTCAATTACAAATACCTAGTATAATCCAATTGAACCATATATCTATGTCAACCAAATTACCTAGATTCATTAAGGTTAAGTTCCAATTATGGCTACCCCCGCCCGACAGGTATATTCATATCCTGTAAGGAAATCTATTAAGGGTTATCTATCCTCAAGGAAGATCGTGAGCTATTGAGTCTGAGGTCTTAAACTTAAAATCTCTATGTCTATTCATTTTAAGTTTACCTAGTCAATTTAATTAATGGCCAGTTAATTAAAAAGTATTAAGATTAAGACTCAATAAATAAATCTTTATATTACCCAAACTATAATCTAACCCCTTATAAACCAGTGATATTGGAAGTCATCACAACCCCAGATACTAATTTAGTTACGATACATAGCTAGGGCTGGTAAAATAAAAGACATAAAATGCTGAAAGTAATTGCGGTAAAGTAAATACTGAAAGGTAAATTACAATAAAATAAATGCTAAGGTAAAAAGGAATTACTTTTACTACTACTAATTTAGATATCTCCCATAAAATAATATATAAACTTGTGATAATATTACCAACCGACCAATCTGGCGGTATTCTGATTAAGTCAAATAAAGTCCAACCAGCCATTAAGGCGGTAATATTTGTCCATAACCAGCCATAAAGGCGGAACCAAAATAAAATTACCAACCGACCAATCTGGCGGTATCCTTGATTAGTCAGGTTTAAACCAGATTAAAATAAAATTATCAACCGACCAGTCTGGCGGTATCCTGATTAAATCAAATTAAGTCCAACCAGCCATAAAGGCGGAACAAAAATTAATTACCAACCGACCAATCTGGCGGTATCCTTGATTAGTCAGGTTTAAACAGATTAAAATTAAATTACCAACCGACCAATATAGCGGTATCCTTCTTAAGTCAAGTTTTAAATAGTGAATATATTATTTTTAAGGGAGATTAATCTAAATAGCAATAGTAAAAGAATTACCTTTCACCCTAGCTGGGGAAGTTACCTCCTCATGTGAATAGTAAAAACTGTAAAAAGTAAAGAAAGTAAATTACTATTATTACAAAAAGTAATTAAAATTATTAAAAAAGTAAAACTTAAAAATTAAAACGAAACTTAGAGAGAGAAGAACTCCCTATTTACATAAAATAAATGGGAGAGAATGGTGCAAAGAAATCTGAAATCTCGAGCTCAATTTATAGGCGTGGATAGGTTTCTGGCGTCGCGACGCCAAGGGCTTCAGCGTCGCGACGCTCGAACAGTGAGGCGTGGCACAATGACAGCTTGACACGTAGCGATTCGGATAAGAGGATAAGGCGACACGTGATGAGGCGGCTAAGAGCTCAATTATTATGCTGATGTGGCGATGACGTGGCAAGGCGGCTGAGATCAATTGTCGGCACCATAGGATTGCGACACGTGTCACGCTGTGATTGGCAGATGATGACGTGGCATGTTGACTCGGTTGACCTGCTGACGTGGATGATGACGTGTCATGACGTGTGGAAAAGTTGACTCGTTGACCGATGATGTGGCGATGACATGGATGACATGTGGCACACGTGGCAATTGTGAGTGTCGGCACCGTAGGATGATGACACGTGGCACGGTGCACGTTAGCATATCGGCTGTGATGGTGACACGTGGCACGGCGCATGTTAGCAAAGTCAAACTTTCAAATTCTGACCGTTGACCCGGCGCACGTTAGCAGATTCAGCGCATGCTGGGCGTCGCGACGCGCAAGGCTTCAGCGTCGCGACGCTGTGAAATGATGAAATGACCGATTTGCCCTTTTTGTCCAGTTTTTCCTGTTTTGCTCCAAATCACTTCAGAATGTCCTGAAACTTTATTTATCTACAAAAATAACACAAAACACATCAAAATATTCACAAGACTCAAGAAACTATACAAAATATTAGGATAAATGAGTGGGATATAGTGATAAAATACCATCATCACCCCCAAACCTAACCTTTGCTAGTCCTCGAGCAAAACATAAAATAAAATAATATGAAAATAAAATTAACTAAGCCATTTTCGTAGGGATCACGATTGCATTTAGCATATGCAATAAGCCTTTAAACCCCTAGGTGTCCCTAGTGGACGAGTTGTAGTCTCGTGAGGGTTTACAGCAATGATACCCACAAACATTTTACAAAAGTAAAAAGGTAATAAAACTAATGCACACAAAAGCAAAAAGACAAGAGAAAAGAGATTAAAGAAGTTAGTGACTAATTAGGTGAAACTTCTACTCCAAGTTACTAGTTGTTTTGTTTCTTTCTAAATTACCGAATAAGTAAATTCTCCGATTATATTTACCATTGTTCATATACACAGCCAACAAAATATTAAACAACTCATTTTTGCCCACAACAATCATACGTGCAGTTGATAAGAGAGTAATATTTTTGTCCTAAAGTTCTATCAGATTTCACACCTTGTTGTAGCAATGGAATAATTTTCTCATTTTTCTGATTTTTTCTTTGATTTTTTTTTTTCTATTTTTTATTTATATACAATATCTTCCATCCATGTAGCGAGTGTTGAGTCGGTGGCTCCCAAACCAGTTGGGTTTAGGGCACCAGGTTGTTAAGACACCCCTACAGACTTAATTACCCAGACTTCATAATATATTTTTGCAGCATCTTTGATCCATGTAACGAGCTTTGGGCCAGTGACTCCCAAACCAGTTGGTTTTAGGGCACTAGGTGTTAAAACACCCTTACAGACTTAATAACTCGGATCTCTGACGTTTTTTTTTTTTTTTTTACTCCACTGCTTTTTGAGATGCTTCTTCCAATTAAACTAGAGCACTGAATATTACAAACTTTTCAATTTTAGCTCATGTCCGTATGTTTCCATGTATGTTGATAATATCTGCCAACTGAGCATAAGAAGATCCATTTTAGTCAGTGTTAAGGAGAATTTACAAATTAAATAATTTAAAATGAAATAAACAAAAATTAACTTGTTTCGAAATAGGTTTGAGATACGTCTCAGGAGTGGAAATCCTTACTTCGGCTATCTCTTACCAATTTCACCTTTTTAGTCAAAAAAAAAACACAAAAAAAACACAAAATATTTTTGTAATTTTTTAAAATTTTTCAATTTTTTTTGTATTTTTCAAAAATTTTGGACTAAAAATAAAAAAAACATATAAACTAAAAACAAGGTACTAATCAACTAATTCCTCCCCCAAACCTAAATGAGACATTGTCCCCAATGTCTTAAACAGTAGAAGAAGAGTTTAGAAGATAATACCTGGTTAGCTGAAAATACAGGAAATTAAAGGTTAAGATCCAAATTAATTCGACGCCTCTTACCACCACGATCGTCCTCGACCAATTTATCTTTGAAATGATAGGGTCAACTTTTGGTTCATAGGCTATGAGTTGGTCAATTAGATCTGGACCAGTTCTAGCAGTAAATAGGAGTTCTTTTAAAGGTTTTGATATGAACCCATTTCTCCGAGCATCATCAAGAAACACACAAAGAAAATCATAAAACCCATCAACGTTGGACAGCCCAATTGGTTTCTGGTGTATGTTCAGGTTCGCCCAAGATAGTACAATAAAAATTTCCTCCAATGTGTCCAAGCCACCTGGCAAAGCAATAAAAGCATCAGCACGGTTAATCATTTCCACTAGTCGTTCAGACATACCTGGTACGATCAGTTCCTCTCTGTTTGATGGTTCAATAAGATTTGCCTCTGCCAAGGGTTTTGGGATGATTCCCAAAACGTGACTGCCTCCTTCCTGTGCGGCCTTTGAAACAATCCCCATTAGTCCAAGATTACCTCCGCCATATATTAAATGCATATTTCTTGCAGCTAAGACTCGACCCAATTCTTGTGCTGCTTCTATGTATTGTGGTTTAGTACCAACCTGCTACCGCAAAACACACAAATTTTTTCAACTCGTCTTCTTGAAGTGGCTTCAATTTTTTTTTACTCTGGATGTCTTCAAAAGTGCAATGATGAGTTGAATTTATAATACCTGAAAAGGGTGAGTAAAAATAGCACAAGTATCTTCCAAAGACGATTAGTAGCAAAATAGTAAAATAGATCGTGATAGTCAACAAGATATGGATCCTGTCGGAGAAAAAAAAGAAAATAACAAACAAATCACAATTATTAGGAAAAGACAAAGAGATATAATATTTACAAGAAAAGAAGCGGCTTGGTCGACGTCTATGCGTCAGGGACAAGCTTCCCATCCAATTTTATTATAAATTGGCAAACATGGTCTTTTTGAGTTAGATTCCCGAGACTTAACAGTTGTCTTTCTTTTTGAAATTGTGTGTGTAATTTGCGAAAGGCTATGTGAACATATCCACTGGGATGCATCTCAAGAGTGAAGATATATCATCTAAAGACTCCTTACTCAAGCCACCCCTAATGAATTTAATTTTGTCTTCGCGATTATCAGACACCATTCCTAAAGAACGACAACGAGTATTGCAATTCCATCGTGCACATTTGTAACAAACACCCATTTGCTTAGCTCTACGTTTCTTTGCATAGGTGCTTCTTCCAAACCCAGGCATATGTGAAATAAAAAGAGTCAGAAGACGATTCACCTGCCAATCGGATCTCGTGCTTCAATTACCCAACGAATATCATTAGGAACACCGTGGAATTGTAGTAACCTCATCCGTTCCAAGCGAGCTTTGTAGACTTTCATCAGAGATTTTGAAGGAGAGAAGGAAATTGCTTGTGAAGATTGCGAGAGCTTCTTCCATCTTGAAATGACTTAATCTGCAAAAACTAAAACACACAAAATTAAATCACACCAAATCACAATATATACACAAATTGCATGGGTTGCCTCCCTGCGAGCGCTAAGTTTTAAGTCGTCAGCTAGACGTGACTTCTTGAACGTTATGCTGGATCTGAAAGTGTGACACTTTCTTTTGTCGCTCAAATGATTCTCCCCAGTAGTGTTTGACACGCTGACTGTTAACTTGAATGTGTTGTTGGTATTGGGATCCAGTAACTCAACAGCTCCATATGGTAAAACTGAGTGATCACAAATGGTCCGGACCACCTAGATTTCAACTTTCCAGGGAAAAGTTTCAATCTCGAGTTGTACAACAACACCTGCTGCCTTGGTTCCAACTGTCTGTGCACTATTTTTCGGTCATGCCATTTTTTGGTCTTTTCCTTGTAATTTGGCATTGTCATAAGCCTGTAGGTGAAATTCCTCCAATTCATTGAGTTGGTAAAGTCTTCTCTCCTGCAGCTTGTGAGTCAAGATTCAACTTCTTCAGTGCCCAGTACGCCTTGTGCTCAAGCTCAACTGGTAGATGGCACGCTTTCCCAAATACTAATCGATATGGGGACATACCAATGGGTGTCTTGTAAGCTGTCCTGTAGGCCCATAATGCATCATCTAGTTTTTTTGACCAGTCCCTCCTTGTTGATCCAACGGTTCTTTCTAAGATTCTTTTGATCTCCCTGTTTGAAACCTCAACCTGTCCATTTGACTGTGGATGGTAAGCAGTGGCAACTTTGTGAGTAACTCCATATTTGGATAGGAGTGCATCGAAGTATCTGTTGTAGAAATGAGAGCCCCCATCACTGATAATTGCCCGAGGTGTTCCGAATCGAGTGAAAATGTTCTTTTTCAGAAATTTGATCACCACTTTTGAATCATTGGAAGGCAGTGCAATTGCTTCGACCCATTTGGAGACGTAGTCTACAGCAACCAGGATGTACAGATTTCCGAATGATGGAACAAAGGGTCCCATGAAATCAATACCCCATACATCAAATATTTCCACTTCTAGAATGTTTTGCAACGGTCCTTCGTTTCTCCTGGAAATATTTCCCATTCTCTGGCACCTGTCACATTGAAAAGCAAAAAGATAAGCATATTTAAAAAGAGTGGGCCAGAACAAACCTGATTGTAGGACTTTGGCTGCAGTTTTGTTTCGCTGACTGAAGTGTCCGCCATATGGTGATGAATGACAGTGTTGCAAAACACTGTTGATTTCCTCATGTGGAATACATGAATCAGTAGTTGATCAGCACACCGTTTGAACAGGTACGGTTCATCCCAGACATAGTGCTTGACTTCTTTGAAGAACTTTTTCCGTTGCTGAGTTGTCCATTCCAACGGCCATTTTTCTTGTCACAATGTAGTTGACATAGTCAGCATACCAAGGGACTTCCTGTTGTTCATGGCAAAAGCTGTTCATCTGGAAAAGTTTCTTTGATTGACATTCTTTGCCAGCTGTTTCTCCATTCTCGAGCCTCGATAGATGATCTGCCACCTGATTCTCTGTCCTTTCCTGTCTCGAATTTCCACGTCACAATTCTTGCAAAGAAGTATCCAACGAATCAATCTGGGTTTGGCATCTTCTTGTGATCAGATTTGATTGATGAATGATCTGTGTAAACCACCATTTTGGGACCCAACAAATAAGAGCGAAATTTGTAAAAAGCGTACACAACTGCGAGCAACTCCTTTTCTGGTGGTTGTGTAGTTGAGTTGAGCTTCATTCAAAGTTCTGCTGGAGTAGTAAATGGTGTGGAAAATCTTTGCTTTGCGTTGTCCCAAAACTGCACCTACAAAAATCACTAGCATCGCACACATTACCTCAAATGGAAGGGTCCAGTCTGGTGCTACAATGATGGGGCGCGGATACCAGCTTCTTTTTAAGATTTCAAGGGCTTCTTGGCATTCTTTGGTGAAGTGAAAGGCACATCTTTTCCAAAAGATTGCATAGAGGTTTAGCAATCTTGGAAAAGTCTTTAATAAATCTCCTGTAAAAACCTGCATGTCCAAGAAAACTTTCGAATACCTTTTACTGATGTGGTGGAGGTAGTTTTTCAATTGTCTCTATTTTTGCTTTGTCTACCTCAATCCCCTTTTGTGAGATCCGGTGTCCAAGAAACAATGCCTTCTTGCACCATAAAGTGGCATTTCTCCAGTTGAGTACCAGGTTTGTATCTTCGCACCTTTGTACACTGTTCCAAATTTTGCAAACAATGGTCAAAAGAATCTCCAAACACAGAAAATTCATCCATAAAAACCCCATACTCTGCTCCAGCATGTCTGAGAAGATGGCCATCATGCAACGGAAAATGTGGCAGGGGCATTACATAATCCAAATGGCATCCTGCGAAAGCAAAGTACCATAGGGACATGTAAATGTGGTTTTCTCTGATCTTCTGGTGCGATGGAAATCTGATTGTACCCTGAATATCCGTCCAGAAAGCAATAGAACTCATGTCCTGCCCAGCCTCTGTCTAACATCTGGTCAATGAATGGTAGTGGAAAATGGTCCTTTCTCGTGGCTTTGTTCAGTTTCCTATAGTCCATGCATACTCTCCATCCAGTCACTGTTCTTGTTGGAATTAGCTCATTCTTTTCATTGGTAATCACAGTAATTCTCCTTTCTTTGGTACACACTGCATAGGACTCACCCAACTACTGTCTGAGATGGGGTAAATGATGCCAGCATCCAACCATTTGATGATTTCTTTCTTCACGACTTCCTTCATGATTGGATGAGTCTCCGTTGATGCTCCACTGTGGTTTTGTACTCATCGTCATCAGAATCTTGTGCATGCAAAATGATGGACTAATGTCTCGAATGTCTGCTATAGTCCAGCCAATGGCTTTCTTGTGCTCTCGTAACACTCTCAGCAACTTTTCTTCCTGCTCCAATGTTAGTGAAGAAGAAATAATAACAGGTAAATTCAGAAAGAGTTTCCAAGAAATGCATACCTGAGATGGCTCGGAAGTAACTTTATCTCCAACTGTGGTGGTTCTTCAATCGAAGGCTTGATTCGATCTTTCTTTGGCAGTTCTAAACTTTCAACTGGTGGTGTTGCTTTAAATCGGAATGGTTTGTCAAGGTAGTTGATACATTCCAGGATTTCAGCATCTAGCTCGCTGTCAGTCATATTGGTGATGTAAGCTTCAAGTGTATCTATGGGATTTGGCTCAGTATTCTGAATGATACTATCAATAACATCAACTGTGAAGCATTCTTCTTCTTCCTTTTCATCGCTCGGAAATTTCATAGCTTTGAAAACATTAAATGTCACTTCTTGGTCCTGCACTTTCATGGTTAGTTCTCCTTTTTGCACATCAATCACAGTTTTACCTGTAGCAAAAAATGGTCTCCCAAGAATGATAGGTATTTCTTTGTCTTCTTCCATGTCAAGGATGATGAAGTCTGCTGGAAGGATGAGTTTGTCAACTTTGACCAGCACATTTTCAACGACTCCTCTCGGAAATGCGAGCGTTCGATCAGCAAGTTGCAAAGATACCGAGGTAGGCATTGCTTCTCCAATTTGTAGTTTCCTGTAAATAGAAAAAGGCATTAAATTAACACTGGCACCTAAATCACATAAAGCCTTACCGATGTAATGTTCTCCAATGGTGCAAGGTACAGTGAAACTGCCAGGATCTTTCAACTTTGGGGGAAGCTTCCTCTGAATGATGGCGCTGCATTCTTCTGTCAAAGCTACTGTCTCATATCTTCCCAATCTCTGTTTCCGTGAAAGAATGTCTTTCATGAATTTTACATAGCTGGGCATTTGTTCCAAGGCTTCTGCAAATGGTATGTTGATGTGCAGCTTTTTGAAAATCTCCAGAGAAACGAGCAAACTGTTTGTCTAGTTTGTTTTCTGAAGACGCTGAGGAAAAGGTGGTGGTGGAGTGATCTGTTCTTTTTCTTTTTCTTTGCTTCTTTTTCCTCCATCTGTGGGACTGCATCTTTTGGAATATCTTCATTGTTGCCTTGTTCCAACATCTTTGTTGATTTAGTACCACTTTTTAAGGTAATGGCTTGAACATTGCTCCTTCCTCGGTTCCTTGGATTTGGTTCTGTGTTGCTGGGAAGATTACCTGGCGGTCTGTAACTTGAGCATTGCCAGTTGTCCGATTTGATTCTCCAGTGCTTTGATGGAAGCTGATTGGCTCTGAATCATGGCTTCATATCTTTTTAATTGAGCTAACATCTCTGCCATCACTGGTTCATTTGTCTGCTCCTGGCCTTTATTATGTTGCTGGAATCCAGGTGGTGGATAGTTCTTTTGCCCTGAATTGTTGCTCCATGAAAAATTAGGATGATTCCTCCACCCTGGGTTGTAGGTGTTGGAATATGGATTGTTCCCCTGTCTGTTGAAATTGTTGACATAATTCACCGTTTCTTCAAGTTGGTTTGGTTCTGGTGCTCCTCCATATGGTGAACTTGTGGATTCAGTGATGCTTTGAGTGTTGAGAGTCTCCATAAATTTTCATATCTGATCAAGCTTGGTTGGTGTTGACTGTTGTATTGGCTCCAACTTCATAAATTCCTGCAATTCTTTGAATTATGCTCCTTTCTGTTGGCCATAAGGAATTGTTGTTGGCCATTTCTTCAATTAGGTCACAGGCTTGATCTTCTCCTTTTTGCACATCAAAGCTCCTCCAGCAAGCAGCATCAAATCTGGTTTCTCATCAGTCCAGAAAGTCCATTATAGAAAGTTTGGACTTGAAGCCATTTTGGAATCTCATGGTGAGGACATTTCCGGAGCCAAATCTTGTATCTTTCCCAAGCTTCGTACAGGGATTCTGAATCTTGCTGCACCAAAGGATGTGATGTCATTTCTCAAACTTTGCAGTTCTGTCTGGTGGAAAGTATTTTGCAAGGAATTTGGTGGCTAGAGTGTTCCAAGTTGTGATGGATCCAACTGGTAGTGAATGTAGCCAAGCTTTTGCTCTGTCTTTCAAGGAAATGGGAAAACTCTCAGCCTCATAGCTTCTTCAGCTCCTCGTTTGTAATTGAACGTGCCGCAAACTTCCAGGAAGTTGCTAATTTGGGCATTAGGATCTTCAGTTGCATTTCCCCAAAACTGAACTGTCTGCTGAATCATCTAAATGCAAGTTTTGATGTCACCCGCATTTGCTGGAAAAGGAGGAAGTACAATATAGGAAATGAGGCCATCTACCACCGGAATGATTCTGTCTCGAATGGGGATTGGTGGTGCAACCTCCAAAGGTTCAGGTTCCATGTTGACTAAGGCTTCTTGGCCTTCTCGCCTTTCCATTCTCAACTGTCTGATGGTTCTTTCAATCTCTGGGTCAAGCGGTCAGAGTTCAAAGCTTCTGGTTCGTCTCATGAAGTTTCTGAGAACCTGAAACAGAAGAAAACAATAACAATAAGTAAAAAGAAATTAGATACAAGTAAAAGTATCTAACCCCTAAATTAATAATAAAAGATAAATAAGTCCCCGGCAACGGCGCCAAAAACTTGACCGGCGTACACACACACGTATAACGCAAGCGTACGTATCGTTCAAGTAGTATAAAAAGTATCGATCCCACGGGACTTAATACCTAATTTATTAATTTTATGAGGTCAAATTATTACTAGTATCTAACAGTGTTGTTTAATTGATTTGAAATGACGACGATTCTAAATTTAAAGACAAGTAAATAAAATTGTTCGAAAGTAGATTTTAAGGAATTCAATATTAAAAACTATCTAGGTTGTGATTTCTTTTAATATCATTTTAAAGATGAAGTGGTTATCTTAAAGTTGGGTAATATATTGATTTATTAACCTGGAACACTAAATTATGTAAAAGCCTCTTCCGATGGTCAATTACAAATACCTAGTATAATCCAATTGAACCATATGTCTATGTCAACCAAATTACCTAGATTCATTAAGGTTAAGTTCCATTATGGCTACCCCCGCCCGACAGGTATATTCATATCCTGTAAGGAAATCTATTAATGGGTTATCTATCCTCAAGGAAGATCGTGAGCTATTGAGTCTGAGGTCTTAAACTTAAAATCCCTATGTCTAGTTCATTTTAAGTTTACCTAGTCAATTTAATTAATGGCCAGTTAATTAAAAGTATTAAGATTAAGACTCAATAAATAAATCTTTATATTACCCAAACTATAATCTAACCCCTTATAAACGGTGATATTGGAAGTCATCACAACCCCAGATACTAATTTAGTTACGATACATAGCTAGGGCTGGTAAAATAAAAGACATAAATGCTGAAAGTAATTGCGGTAAAGTAAATAATGAAAGGTAAATTACAATAAAATAAATGCTAAGGTAAAAAGGAATTACTTTTACTACTACTAATTTAGATATCTCCCATAAAATAATATATAAACTTGTGATAATATTACCAACCGACCAATCTGGCGGTATTCTGATTAAGTCAAATTAAGTCCAACCAGCCATTAAGGTGGTAATATTTGTCCATAACCAGCCATAAAGGCGGAACCAAAATAAAATTACCAACCAACCAATCTGGCGGTATCCTTGATTAGTCAGGTTTAAACCAGATTAAAATAAAATTACCAACCGACCAGTCTGGCGGTATCCTGATTAAGTCAAATTAAGTCCAACCAGCCATAAAGGCGGAACAAAAATTAAATTACCAACCGACCAATCTGGCGGTATCCTTGATTAGTCAGGTTTAAACCAGATTAAAATTAAATTACCAACCGACCAATATAGCGGTATCCTTCTTAAGTCAAGTTTTAAATAGTGAATATATTATTTTTAAGGGAGATTAATCTAAATAGCAATAGTAAAAGAATTACCTTTCACCCTAGCTGGGGAAGTTACCTCCACATGTGAATAGTAAAAACTGTAAAAAGTAAAGAAAGTAAATTACTATTATTACAAAAAGTAATTAAAATTATTACAAAAGTAAAAACTTAAAAATTAAAACGAAACTTAGAGAGAGAAGAACTCTCTATTTACATAAAAGAAATGGGAGAGAATGGTGCAAAGAAATCTGAAATCTCGAGCTCAATTATAGGCGCGGATAGGTTTCTGGCGTCGCGACGCCAAGGGCTTCAGCGTCGCGACGCTGGAACAGTGAGGCGTGGCACAATGACAGCGTTGACACGTAGCGATTCGGATAAGAGGATAAGGCGACACGTGGTGAGGGGGCTAAGAGCTCAATTATTATCTGACGTGGCGATGACGTGGCAAGGCGGCTGAGATCAATTGTCGGCACCATAGGATTGCGACACGTGTCACGCTGTGATTGGCAGATGATGACGTGGCATGTTGACTCGGTTGACCTGTTGACGTGGATGATGACGTGTCATGATGCGTGGAAAAGTTGACTCATTGACCGATGACGTGGCAATGACATGGATGACACGTGGCACACGTGGCAATTGTGAGTGTCGGCACCGTAGGATGATGACACGTGGCACGGTGCACGTTAGCATATCGGCTGTGATTGTGACACGTGGCACGGTGCATGTTAGCAAAGTCAAACTTCTCAAATTCTGACCCGTTGACCCGGGGCACGTTAGCAGATTCAGCACATGCTGGCGTCGCGACGCGCAAGGCTTCAGCGTCGCGACGCTGAAATGACGATTTTGCCTTTTTGTCCAGTTTTTCCTGTTTTGCTCCAAATCACTTCCAGAATGTCCTGAAACTTTATTTATCTACAAAATAACACAAAACACGTCAAAATATTCACAAGACTCAAGAAACTATACAAAATATTAGGATAAATGAGTGGGAAATAGTGATATAAATACCACTCATCATATGCATACACAAATGAGAGAGAGAGAAGGTTTTTGGTAAAATCCCTTTTACCCTTTTCACCTAAACAAGGTGGTTGGGTAAATGGTTTTGCCAAAACCATTCCAAGGTGGTTGGAAAGTGGATGGTATGGCATAAATGCCAACCACTCTCCAACTACCACATTTAAAGTGGGCCCCACATTTGAATTCAAATTCAAATGTCTCTACGAACATTTGCCGCGGCTCGGATCCGTTTAATCTGATTAAACGAATTCTCATCGCTAAATAATTAAATCTAGTTTAATTAAATAATGATGCCTCGCGCAAATATATTACGAATGTCGTCTACGAATTAATTCTAAATTAATTCGTTCGTTCATATTAAAGTCCGACTTTAATTTCGTATTGAAATCCAATTCATATTAATATATCTGATATATTAATTTTATCCCATACGAATAAATTAAATAGAAAAATCAAATTTAACTATTAAATTTATTCTACCGATTAATTCAAAATTAATCGCGTTCTCTCTCTTCCGAACACATTTAATCCCAGATTAAATAATACCTCAATTAATCCTAGATTAATTTTCTCCATCTTAATTAATCCCATATTAATTTTCTGTCTTAATTAATCCCAGATTAATTCTAATTTAAATCAACTGTCATCGGTGAATCTTTGGGAAGCGACCCAAGAGATCCCTGGATATGTTGGCAGTAAATACGGTCATCGGATTATCCGAATACGTGCGTACCTCGTACCACGTGCTTACCGATTTACAAGACATGGTTGGCTTCTAGCAAAGCACCGTGTCTACCCGATTCTCCAGAAATATTCTTACTGGAATATATAATCTATTTCAGGCGTAGTATACGTAGTATTGCGTATTGCGATCCAGTATCGAATTGTCACGTGCTAGGCCTGGGGCTGGAATGTGTCTGCCCCGTACGAAGCACATGTCGGATGTCTGGTAACTAGTCTCTATAATCGGACATACATGACCTAGTCATAATATCCCGATGACTGCAGTACTTAAGAGCACCAGTACCGTATCGTACGTGACATCATCTCCACTATGACTGGAGTGATACTTCCGTCTTGACATCACACCCAATACACTATGATTCTCGATATACCCAGCAGAGGCGTACACAGAACCGGTTAAAGCCCTGGACGTCCAAAACTAAAGCATACCGATTGTCGCAAGTCTCAGGTTAAGACCAAATACACCTACCCTGATTTCGGACTTCCATAGACACATAGTCATACTACCAATGGAATTCCGAGGGGTCTATCCAGAGCGAAGCTGTTTTCCGTACCATCGGTAAAACACAACCTCCTATTACACTTGCATGAGTATCCTATACCCAAATATATGAGAACTATGCTGTTATGATCTCACATAACGCGCACAAGTGTAATACTAGTCTATTCCGCATTATCGATGTCTAATCTCGATAATACTACGACTAGGATATTTAATGATTAATCATTCGAGGACTGATATTGTCTCATATCATCTCAATCTAGGAACTAATCATAGGGACCTCCTATCATTTATACATCTAGGTGATCTAATCACAAATGATAAGAGAGCAATTTCCTTTGTCACATAGTTACTTTGTACGACAACACCATGATATGTACAAATAGTGACGCTAGGGGTCATAACTGTCCAACACTAACATCATCAAAGCAATCTTTAAATTTCTTAATTCTCAAAACCCCTAATTAACTTAATACCCCAAGTTCGATTCCTGCCCAACACCATCCATTTTCACACTTATAAATATATTAAACATAATTCCTAATATACTCCAAACACTCCTATATAATTAAATAAACAAAACTTCATATTTCAAAATTTGGGTAAGAAGTTCCCACCTTATTTTTGTTGAATTCCACCACCCTTCAAATCCCTGATAGATGGCATACACATCAATGCTTCATTTCCCTTCCTCTCTCTTTTTTCATCTTTCTCTTTTCTCTTTTTCCTTCTTCCCTCTTCTTCTTCTCTTCTCCCTTCTCACGTCTTATTCTTTCCTTTCTTCTTTTTGTTTTCAAATTTATGAATTTGTGAATAGTACACCCTTTTATAGTTGGCCTTTAAAAAAAAAAAGAGTGTAGAAGTTTGTGGATTTTACTAGAATGCCCTCAGGTACTATTCATCTGAATTTGTGATCTCCATTTTTAGCCTACTTCTGCTTCGAATTTGGAAAACTATTCAACGCAAAAGTTGTAGATCTCGATCTCAGCTTTCCGAAGATATAAAATTTATAAATATTGGAGTTCGTATGAGAATTTTACGGCTCAAATACCATGGCTATCCGGAGTGGAACATCGTAGAATTTCACAGCGAAGTTTCGAAGAATTTGCCGTTGATCTCCCAAAGTCATTCCATGAATGTATAAATATATATATACTCAAGGTCTCTTCCTACTAAGCTTTCTCTTACTTCTGGGACTATATTGAGGCAACCATCAAGGTCCATCTTTATTACCATCGTCTAACGAGGGTTGGGAGGGTGGGAACTTAGCCTGAGGACTTTCCATTTATGGTGACCTGGTTGTGTACATGACTAATCTGCAAGCCTAGAACTCTCATGTATATATCTAATGTCTATTCCTGCACTAAGGTACTACTGCTAAGGATTCCCTGGTTTTCTTTCTTTAACTTACTTTTGATTATTTCAAACCATCAAACACTCTACTCCTTCTGTGAAATTCTTTTGTAATCATATACTCTAAAAACTTTCTCGTGTCGCTTCTGCACTCCTATCTATTTGTGTCTGTTGTTAAACCTTCTAAAGTCATTACTTCCTTTCTCAAAGTGCTGCTATATTCTCTTTATTATTCCTTCTTAATAAGTTTAATCTGCTGCATAGATCTCTTTCTCATCGTAGTTCTTTAAACTCTTATATCTTTACTCTTCTGAAAATTCTATCAACTTCAATTACTTAAGGCCTCTTCTGCTGAATCTTTTTTATTTAGGTGTCACTCTTGTCTAGTCCTTCTTTCTCAATAACGTGAGACTCTTATAAGTTGTTCACTATATTCCTGAGAGTTGTTCTCCCTAAAATCTTCATATTTCTATGTCTTTACTTCGCTAAAGGCTCCTTATTCCAACGGTGGTCACCAAACTTAGCTTATCTTACTATGGCTTCGTATATTCTATCTCATGCTTCTTATCTAGGTTTCATTGGACTTATAGATTTGGTTGTCTAGCCATCTTGCGATTCATCTATTCTATCAGTTTCCCTTCTTTACTGATCCTTCTCTTTACTAGACTTCTAAGTTGAGAAGTGAGCATACACATTCCATAGAAATCCATGGATACGCATTCTGTTTAACATTTAAACTCAGTGATGATCTGGTTAGATATCTATATGCTTATTAGAATCGTGGTTTCTAGAAGAAAGGGTCGTTACTTGTTCTGCAGGAACCTGGTCAACTACTTTCATGTCTTGGGGCCACACAACTGTCATCAGTTCTCTACACTACTATCTTCTCGTTATGTTAACTTTATACCTAATATTCTGAATTTCCTTGTTACTTTTTGCATTCCTCGTAATCACTTCCATATCCTAACTCTTGGTTCTAAGTTGTACTGCCAATATTAGTGGTGACTGATACTTCTAGTTACTTTCTAGATCTTTGATCTTCGTTCTTGCTATAAGTTTCGACTTTGACACTATTTCTACTATCCATATCGATACTCTTATCACTCTTAAATGTCTCCAACCTCTCGAATTTATCCTTGTATACTTTCATGGATTTCTTCTAACTTGGGATGTTCTATAGGTTCTACTATATTTGGTCTATCTGTGGACTACTACTAATCTTGCAAACCTCTCTCTCACTTGCCTTAATCTTTGACTTTACTGGGTTCTCTTCCTTATATCCTCGAAAACTTCCTTAATCTTTTTCTGGGTAACCTGCCTTCCGAGGTCTTTCCATTTCTGAAGATGAGCTCTCATCGATGTAGGCACTGCATTTTTGCATATAAGTCCCGATGATGAGTCTCATATGGAGGTACTACCTATTTAAGTCACGGACGTCGGAA
The DNA here is from genome assembly GCA_019454045.1 of Zanthoxylum bungeanum. Taxonomy (NCBI): domain Eukaryota; kingdom Viridiplantae; phylum Streptophyta; class Magnoliopsida; order Sapindales; family Rutaceae; genus Zanthoxylum; species Zanthoxylum bungeanum. Next base: position 58,954 of record SKCR01039722.1, read on the forward strand.
GGGAAATTCAGAAATCAATGTCTTGTTGGACTTAATTCGTTTGCTTAGCTGTGGGTTCGTTCATTGGACCTCTGTTTTAAAACTTATCCTTGACCCAAAATCCCCGCAAGCCACACATCTTTGGCCCAAAACCCCCGCAATCCACACCAAGCCCACCAAAAACCACACCACACGCCCAAGGGACCACATTCACGCCCTAACCCATAAAAACACATCCAAAATAATAAATTCACACATTAAACACATGTTAAAATCAAACCAAATCACCTTCCCAAATTAATAAAATCAAATCAAATCCCATAAATCACATCCTAATTAAATTAAATCTCTTTCCTAAACTAAATAATCCCCTTCGTAATTATGGAGATCGTTTCCTTCTGACACACAAATTAAATATTCCCCCATAATTACACAATCTTGGTTTTTCTACCCGTATAAGGTAAACCTCAACCCTTGCCTATAAAAAGAAGCATAAACCAACCTTAAAAACCCTCTAGCATTCCCTTATCCATCACGCCTCTCTTCCTTAATCTCTCTTAGCTTACTCACTGCACTCACAAATAAAAACCCTAACAGCATCTCCATCTCTTTCCTCTCTCTCTAACGCCTCTCCCCTCTCTCTCCTCTTTCTACAAAAAGCCAAACCCTAAAAGCCTTCCAGACACACGGCAAAAAGACACCCCCATGCCATTCATATGTAACTTTCATCTCTCTCAAAATCCAGCCCTAGACACCCTCTTGGCACCATCTCCCTCCTCTCTCTTCCTCACAAATAACCCTTCAACTGAATCACACACTGCGACAAACAAACCAACCCTCACAAACCTTTCACGCAAAAAAGCCCTCCATTCACGCCACTGCCATTCATTCAGCAGCCCACCTTCATGCCTAAAGCCCTTCATCATGCCACAGCACCCCCTTCAACACGCACCAAACAGCCCCCACAGAAGTCCTCCTTCCACGCACAAAACAGCCCCACAGAAGCCATCCTTCACGTTCAAACTGCCCTTAAATCCACGCCCAATAGTCCCCAAATCAGCCCCTAAATTACCCCGCAAACTGTACCCAAACTGCACTAAAACTGCACCTTTAAACCCGTAAACTGCACCCCAAAAATACCACAAAACAGTCCCAAAAATCTACACAACCTGAACATCAAAAACTGCAACAAAAACAGTCTCAAAAACCGCACAAAACAACCCCAAAACAGCCCTTGAATACCGCAAACAGTAACCAAACACAACGACCAGAAAATACAGCAAAAATAGAGGAAACATCAGCCTAAAATAGCGAGGCAACGAAGGAAAACAACGAACCAGTAAATCGGAAAAGTTGCGAAGTATTAACCCTTCCAACAACCGCGTAGCGCACTTCCAATAGACGACTTAAGAAGTTAGACCTGAGGGCACCCTTTTTATTTATTCTCCTTTATTTTTTTATTTATCTTCTTATTTTGCTTCGCATGAGTATTGTTGATTGGTGTGTGGTATGACCTTCGGATGAATGGAATATGTGTTCTCTCTTGTGGTATATCGGATGGAAACTCAGACGTAAATTCTGTAGCCGAATCCGAATGGACGGTAATGCGGTCTGTACTTGGGATACAATGCCACGTACCGCTTGAGAGACACACATATTTCATTTCATCCAACTACTACACTTGCATGAGTATCATATACCCAAATATATGAGAACTATGTCGTTATGCCCTCACAACCCGCACAAGTGTAATACTAGTCTTTTACGCATTATCGATGTCCAATCTTGATAATACTCTGACTAGGGATATTTAATGATTAAACCTTCGTGGATTGATACTGTCTCATATCATCTCAATCCAGGAACTAATCATATGGACCTTTCATCATTTATACATCTTGGTGATCTAATCACAAATGATAAAAGAGCAATCTCCTTTGTCACATAGTTAATTTGTACAACAACACCATGATCTGTACAAATAGTGACGCTATGGGTCATAATTGTCCAACAATCTCCCACTTGGCCTATAGCCAGTCACACGAGTATCTTACACCCAAACTATGTACGGTTCGCTCAAACTGCTGAGGAAAGGCTTTCGTCAGCAGATTTGCATGATTATCATTTTATGCATGATTTAGTCGTTTAGTATGTTATTTATTTTTTATGTATGATTTAGTTGGTTATTTCTTAGCATGATTAGTTATTTCTTTTGCATTAAGAATTTAATTTATGTTTATGTTTAGGTTGTTATTTATTTTTCGCGTTTGATAATTAAATATGTTCATTATTGTGTGTTTGCTGTTATGACGACTTACTTTTATGCATGCAAACTTAGATGTAGGTTATATGCAAACTCAGATATAGGTTTTATTTTCATGCACGTGAACTTAGGAGTAGGATACTCTTGGGAATAGATGTTGCGTAGACTTGGTTAGATTATTGCACAAATCCTTTCATTACAAGTGGCATAAGTAATGGACCATTCTGAACCCAACGGTTTGAGGTCTTCCCTTACGAGGGGTGAGTGCGGCCTTAAATCATTTTCCCAGTTCACACTGGGTGGCGACTCCATTTTATTTCTCCAGTTTAGTTCCCTCGTGGGCTATTCCGTACTCCCAACTAGGCCGCGAGCCTAGAACAGCGTCGTCAAGTTCTGTGTCCTACAATCGGCTCCTTACAGTAATCTATACCTATGCGGGTAGGGACTAGGACAAACATGGTATATCTCATTGAATTTAGATATCCTCGTTCTGGTACTCTGTATTCCGGTAGAATCTATTTCTCATGTAAAGCAGGTATAAGCTAGATTCCATCAAGACATCTTTCTTATATGGTATCACTAAGCGGTGGTAGACTAGATAGCTCGGGATCTTGTCTCCATCGGATTACTTGGGATATGGTAACTAATCACTTCTGTTTATGACCTTTATTTGCCTGCTTAGGGGCCTGGGTCTGGATTTAGGGATCTGGGGTTTTCTAGGTCCTTTTTGGCATCCCTTATCTGTGGAAACTTCCTAGGCTAGCCTCGATCTCTCGCCTCTTTTATCTTCCTGTGTATTCCTCGTTACTTGGGGAACTTACTATCTATACGAAGTACCTAAAGGCTATTAGTTCGGCTTGAAGGAATGTTCTGAGGAAATGAAGGGATCTTACATCTTCTAGGCACTCTAATACTTGTTCGGGCTTTTCTGTTCTCTTTCTATTGTCTATGATAGATATCCTTAGTATTTCACTGTCTTATTCTATCTCTTTACATTTCTTTATCTCTGGCTACTTACACTGTTATACATCTTTCTTTACTTTCTTTTAGCTTTCCTTTCTCACTCCCTTGATAACATTTCTTGGATTTTTCTATCTGGTTTCATAGCTCATTTATACTTCTGATAATAGATTAGAATAACTTCTGGAAACAATTCTCAACGTGGATCTAAAATACAGTTGTTCTTGTAAAGGATACTATTCGAATAGTCAGGGAGGGCTTACTAACCTGTCTATAGAACTTTGAGGACGTACTCGAGGATCAGATAGTGGAGAGGTAGTGCCTTGCATACGAGTATCACTGACATACTGCGTATACAAAACCCCCAACACTCTACCCATTGCAGTCACTGACTCCCTAGACCATGCTCTGATACCATCTTTGTAACATCCCCGATCTGGTAGATGTTACCGATAGGGAATAAGCCGTACTATTTCCCTAAGCCTCTGACTACTGATTTCTGCTATTCATTTCTCACATAAAACATATGCCAGGGACCATTGCCCAACTCATCATTCATGGATGTATAACACTTTTCATACACATACTCTGTATTAATACATAATACAACTCTTACAATGATTATTATAATACAATTTATAAGAAACCTTAAAGAAGATATATGTTACATGTCACTTCCTAACTCTAACTGAACTGGGCTTTGCTTCTAACTTAACCAGGTGGACTCCACACCCTAATGACTGCAACAGTATCTGTCCTCCCGAGCTCATCCTCCGAGAAACCTGCAAGACAAGAAAACTGGGAGTGGGGGGTTAGATCGTTGTACAATCTAAGTGAGTGAACGAAAAACCTGAAATACTAATATCAAACATTTGATTTTAAAACAAAAGTGTCAGAAGTAACTTTATATAAAAAATAACTCTTTTCTGAAAACTGCGTCTGAAATCTTCTTTATAAAACTCATCTTTCTGAAAACTATTTTTGAAGCTCTGGTTTCTGAAAACTATTTCTAAAATCTGATTTCTAAAAGTTGTATACTGAATCTCTGGAATCTAAAAACTGGTCTGTATTTGAAAAACTTGACGTATGAGGGAGTTACGTATCGCCGTCCCCCCATTCGCCTATCTGGAGTCAGGAATGCAAATCCATGACTTTGGGACGTTACGTATCACCGTCCCCCAAAGCATGCCACTCTTGTCCCTGAAACTGGTGGTCTTGGGGCGTTACGTATCGCCGTCTCCCAAGCCAGAGAACTAGAACTGGGGGTGCGGATCTATGATACCCACCAAGCTCTGAGACTAGGGTCTAGGGGAGTTACGTATCGAAGTCCCTCTATCCCTAAACTAGGATCAGGGGCGTTACGTATCACCGTCCCCCCAGTCCTCTACTTGTGCACATGTCCTCTTTCCGTCAATTCCAAACTGTATCAAGTTACATACTAGGGTGGGGTTTTCCCCTATACCTCGAAAACATAAAATCGTGGTTTGAAATCTCAGAACAGTATGAAACATTTTCTGAAAAATATTTCTTTCTCAAATATAATCCAAATCATAAACTTTTGTAAAATAACTTCATAAAAATAATCTAAAGCCCTAAAGCGTAAAAGTAAGTCTGTTACAAAAATAACAAAATGAAAATCAATTTAGAAAAGTAGTGTCCACCCACTGTTATGGAGCTCCGCTAGCCCGTTCTTTACTTTTCTGGAGAAACTCGTTGTTCCTGAGGGTAATCTATAATCGACAACTCAATCAGTTTACAAGTCCTAAGATAAGTTTCGGAACTTAACTAAACTTACTAATACGTCTACATGTCATAGCTACAAGGCTTATCATGCTTGTGGCTTGATGGAAGATATGAATACGAACTGATACGAGACTTATAGGATAGCCTCTAACATGTTCGGGTGAAAATGAAATGGTTAGAAATGAATTTAGGAAAGTTTTTGACCTCGCGTCGCGACGCAGGTCTGGGCGCGTCGCGACGCGTGTTGTCCAGAAGCATACCCAAATTTTTGCCTTGCGCGTCGCGACACGTGCAAACCAGAAACGGACCTTCACATATTACTCAGAATGCGTCGCGACACACGGTGGTTTGCGTCGCGACGCAAGGCCAAAATCCAGGCCTAAAAACACACCCTCGAGTCCTTAAGTTCAAATACACTTCATCCTTCTATATTTAAACTTTTACAAAAACAAATGCATACTCACTCATCATTTAACATCATCAAAGCAATCTTTAAATTTCTTAATTCTCAAAACCCGTAATTAACTTAATACCCCAAGTTCGATTCCTACCCAACACCATCCATTTTCACACTTATAAATTCATTAAACACAATTCCTAATATACTCTAAACACTCATATATCATTAAATCAACAAAACTTCATAGTTAAAAATTTGGGTAAAAAGTTCTCACCTTATTTTTGTTGAATTCCACCACCCTTCAAATCCCAGATGGATGGCATACACATCAATGCTTCATTTCCCTTCCTCTCTTTTTTTTCTTCTTTCTCTTTTCTCATTTTCCTTCTTCCCTCTTCTTCTTCTCTTCTCCCTTCTCACGTCTTCTTCTTTCCTTTCTTCTTTTTGTTTCCAAACTTGTGAATTTGTGAATAGTACACCCTTTTATAGTTGGCCTTAAAAAAATAGAAGAGTGTAGAAGTTTGTGGATTTTACTAGAATGCGTGCATGTAATATTCATCCAAATATTTGATCTGTATTTTTATCCCAATTATGTTTCGAATTTGGAACAATGTTCAACTTAAAAGTTGTAGATATCAATCTCAGCTTTCCGAAGATATAAAATATAAAAAAATCGGAGTTTGTATGAGAAAGTTACGGCCCAAATATCATAGGCTATCCGTAGTTGAACATCGTAGAATTTCGCAGCGAAGTTTCGAAGAATTTGATGTTAATCCCCCAAAGTCATTCCATGAATGTATAAATATATATATATACTGAAACATAATTTATATTACGTAACACTTGCTCCGCGATGTAACAGTTCTATAGTACAATAGTGGTAGAAACTAGCGGTCGTTACATTATTACTCTTCGCAGTAGTAAGGTCATCCACAGACCTATGCTTGAACCTCGCGAAGTTGAAAATATATCAGATTCAGAGGGTAAGGAGGTTGATGAACCATTACCTATCATTTATGATAATAATTTCTCTCATGCACCTCTATTTCCACAAGCATTAAAAACAAAGAAATTGAACCATTCCCCAGAGATATATGAAATATTCAAACATGTAAAGGTCAATATTTCTTTGTTAGATGCCATCCAACAGATACCATCTTATGCCAACTTTTTGAAAGAGTTGTGCATTGTTAAATGAAAACATTTGGTAAGAAATAGAGTTTTTCTAGCTGAACAAGTAATTTTCATTCTCTCAACCAATAATGCATTAAAATACAAAGACCCTGGTTGTCCAACTATTTCATGTATTATTGGAAATCAAAAAATTGAACATGTTTTGCCTAATATTGGAGCCAGTGTCAATTTGCTTCCATTTTCGGTTTACCAACAACTTAATATTGGCGAGTTAAAACCAACCTCAACTACTCTTTTACTTGTCTATAGATCAGTCATCCTCTCTCACAAGCTCACAAGAGATCAAGAAGGAAAAATACATTCAGACTGTAGCCATCAAGGCATGAAAGAAACTCTCATAAACTTCACAATCATTTCCCTACTTTCCCCCAAAATACTTTGATGAAAATTTAAAAAGCACGCACCGAAAGAATGAGACTTCTTATAATCCATGGTATTCCTAGTGATGTTCATTGGGTAATTGAAGCAAGAGTTCGCTTGGCAGGTGAGTCATCTAACTATTTCATTTCTCACATGTCTGGTTTAGGGAAAAACACCTATGTTAAGAAACGAAAAGCTAAACAATTTGGTGTTTGTTATAAATATGCACGCTGGACGTGCAACACTCATTGTCTTTCTTTAGGAATGATGTCTGACAATCGCGAAGATAAAAATCAATTCATTAGATATGGCTTGAGTGAGGAGTCTTTAGATGATATATCATTGACTCTTTTGATGCGTCCTAGTGGACATGTTCATCGAGTAATTCACAATTTGCATACACAATTTCAAAAAGGAAGACAACAATACAGTCTCGGAAATCTGACTTTAAAATACCTTGTTTGCTAATTTATAAGAAAATTGGATGGGAAGCATATCCTCGACCCATAGAGTGGGTTCAAGCCATTACTGGACGTAAAACCAGAGGAAGATGTGAGCCACAATCACAACTACCAGTACATATTCTTTTTTAATTTATTGCTTTAATTTCCTTTTCTTTAAATTATTGTTTTGATTTTCTTTAATTTACTGTTTTGATTTCCTTTACTTTTGCCGACAGTATCTAAACTTTTTGACTTTCACGATCTATTTTATCATTCATCTGACAATTGTCATTTTGCAGGTACTAGTGCATTTATTACTCATCCCTTTTCAGGATTTATAAATTCAGCTCATAATTTCTCTCTTCGACACATCTTTATAATAGAGATAGCAAAAAAATAGAGAAAAGTTCAAGATGAAGAGTTACTAATATATTTGTCTTTTGTGCAACTAGCTCTGGAACTAAACCATAATTTATTAAGGCTGCACAAGAAACGGGTAAAGTTATGACGAAAATAAACATGCACTTAGTATATGGTGACGGAAATCTTGGATTGATGGGGTGTGTTTCTCCTAGAACATGCCAAGATCGTCTAAGAGTGATTTGTGTGTGAATAAATCAAAGAGAGTTGCGGAAATACTCACATTGATCGGATTTAGGATTTCAAAAATTCCTTCTTTGTTGGATGTAATGGAAGCTCCAAGCCTTGTATTTTCATTCCAAACTCATGGATTGGTTTCCCTATCACCTTCATTTGTCTCTTTAATGTGCTATCAATCAAGAATTTTGCAACAAAAATCCTAAGAGAGAGCTTCATGGTCACGGCAATGGAGAGAAATTGGAGAAGAGAGATGTTGTGAATAGTGAGTAATTACAACTTCTAAAGTTGACCACTTTAATATATTAAGTTGAGTGTTGGTTTTGGTTGAGTGAAATAAAAGCAATCTAAGTTTTTCTCAACTAATAACAACTTCCATCAAGTGTCAAACATTTGATGTAAGTTGGTGGGCCCCACTTCAAATTCCAAATTTAAGTCGGACAATCCAACACGCAACTTCGCTCGGGCCCAGGTTCGTTTTATTCCGAATTAAATGAATTTGTCGTTGCGACATAATTAAATCCAATTTAATTAAATATTATTACGTAAGTCGCTAATGAATTAATTCTTAATTAATTCGTTCGCTTGAATTAAAATCCAATTTTAATTCCGCTTTGAAATCCAATTTCGACTAATATATCTAATATATTATTTTAGCACAATTAATTAAATTAAATAGTAAAATCCAATTTAACTATTAAATTTACTTTACCGATTAATTCCAAATTAATTGTGTTCTCTCTTCTCGATGAATTTAATCCCAGATAAATTCTCGACGCAATTAATCCCAGATTAATTCTTTCTCTAATAATTAATCCCAGATTGATTTTCTCTCTCATAATTAATCCCAGATTAATTCTGTTCGAGTCAAATCTCATCGGTGAATCTTTGGGAAGCGACCCAAGAGATCCATGGATATGTTGGCAGTAAATACGGTCATCGGACTATCCGAACACGTGCGTACCCGGTACCACATTCTTACTGATTTACAAGACATGGTTGGCTTCGAGCAAAGCACCGTGCCTACCCAATTCTCCAGATTTATTCTTTAAAGGAATATGTAATCTTTGTCAGGCATAGTATACGTAGTATTGTGTATTACGATCCAGTATTGGATGTCACATACCAGGCCTGGGGCTGGAATTGTGTCTGCCCCGTACGAAGCATATATCGGATCTCTGGTAACTAGTCTCTATAATCGGATAATCATGACCTAGTCATATTATCCCGTTGACTGTAGTACTTAAGAGTACCAGTTATGTATCCCTGTGTGATCATCATCTCCATATGACTGAAGTGATACTTCCATCTTGACATCACACCCAATTCACTACGATTCTCAGTATACCCAGAAGAGACGTACACAGAACCTGTTAAAGCCCCGGACGACCAAAAGTAAAGTATACTGATTGTCGCAAGCATTAGCGATGCAAGTCTCAGGTTAAGACCAAATACACCTACCCTGATTCGGATTCCCATAGACATATAGTTATACTACCAATAAGATTCTAAGGGGTCTATCCAGAGCGAAGCTATTTCCGTACCATCGGTAAACAGAACCTCCTATTACACATGCATGAGTATCCAATACCCAAATATATGAGAACTATGCCGTTACGCTTCCATAACACGCTGTGGGACACAAGAACTGGGCGACGCATGCTGTCTCGGGCTCGCGGCCCGGTTGGGAGTACGGAGTAGCCCGCGGGGGACTAAACCGGAGAATGATGGAGTCACCACCGGGTGTGAACTGGGAAAATGAGATTTAAGGCCGCACTCACCCCTTGTAAGGGAAGACCTAAAACTGTTGGGTTAGGAATGGTCCCTTACTTATGCCACTTGTAATAACATGATTTGTGCAATAATCTAACCAAGCCTAAGCAACATATTTCCAAGGATGATTTACCCTTAAGTTCGCATGCATATATCAACAAGTTCATCTAAATTTACATTTAACACATATCTGAATTTGCATACAGCCTATTTGCATGTAATCTATGTCTCAATTTGCATATAAATAAATTGACATATGGAAAGCATACAGTTTCACATTGGTAGACACAGAAGCGCAAACAAATAACATTCATACAAGCATGCATGTTAAGGAAAGACAATTAAGCGCATGACGGAAATAGATACCTAAAGCGGTACTACAAATGCATAAGGTAAAAATGAGACAACTATATGCTAAAATAGACATGTCATGATGCGATGAAAAGGACTCAGTGCAGTGGGTGCGCGTTTGTGCAGCGTTCGAGAACGCGTTCGAACGGTAACAGAAGGTTCGCGTTCGTATAGCGTTAGAGAACACGTTCGAACGGAACCAGACCTGATGCATGATGAAACCCGGAAAATGCGTGCACGTTCGCGTAGCGTTCGAGAACGCGTTCAAACGGTAAACAGTAGGTTCGCGTTTGTATAGCTTTCGAGAACGTGTTCAAACGGAACCAGACCTGATGCATGATTAAACTAAGAAACTTCTTGCGCGTTCACGTAGCATTCAAGAACGCGTTCGAACGGTAAACAGAAGGTTTGCGTTCGTGTGCGTTCGAGAACACGTTCGAACGGAACCAGACCTGATGGCAACACATACATAAACAAACAAATCCACATTGTAGGACCTCACGTATCCGATTGAACTCATTTTGCATCCAATCAAACATACACTATCCAGCGCGGCAAAGCATCGTGGTAAAAGATTTTAACCTCTCAAAATAGAGGACCTTTAATCGTACTTACTAAACCCATGCGCAAACAACACAATACATATATAAAGAAGTAAAGACAACGATATCGGACTTCGTGTATCCGATTGAACATATCTCACATCCAATCGAATATACATTAGCCGGCGCGGCAAAGCATCGTGGTAAAGGATTTTAACCTCTCAAAATTGAGGACCTTTAATCGCACTTACTAAGCCCATGCGCTTTATCACCAATGCATATAAGAAATAAAAGAAACAAATATTTAACTTCGTATACCTGATTGAACACATCTTACATTCAACCGAATATACATCAACCGGCACGGCAAAGCATCATGGTAAAGGGTTTTAACCCCTCAAAATATGGGACCTTTAATCCGACTTACTAACCCCATGCGCTCGATCACATCATTACGCGAACGAATAACATGCAGAAATTAAATAACGAATAATAAACACATCAAAACAACAGAAAATGAAATATGCGCCGTTTACTCAAGTGGTACGTGGAGTTGTATCCCGAGTACATATCATACTACCGTCCATTCGGAATCGGATATGAAATTTATGTACGGGTTTCCATCCTATATACCACAAGAGGTGACACATTTTCCATTTTATTCATAGCCACAACATGCATTCACAAATGACTCTCATACGAATAGAATTCAATGAACAATTAAAAGACGAATATAAACTAATGAGAAAGGTGCCCTCGGGTCTAACCTTTTATGTCGACTCTCGGAAGTATGGCGCACGGTCATCGAAAAATGGGGATGCTCCGTAACTCCTCCGGTTCACAGGTTCACGCCTTTCCTCGCTGTTCCACTGCTCGAGCTACTGTTTTGACTCCAATTCGCTGCTATTGCTGCTGTATTCTGGTCACAATATTGGCTTACTGGTTTTCGATAAATAACGGACAGTTTTTGGGTGTTTGGGTTGCTGTTTGGGGGTGTATTTTTGGTGGTATGAGGTGTTTGGTGGTATGGCTGCTGCTTTATGTGTGTATGTGGCTGTTGTTTATGCGGTTTCTGCTCACTGTTTTTAGAGGTGTATTTTCGATGATATGAGGTGTTTGGTGGCTGTGATTTTCGGTCCTATGAGGGAGAAGAAAAGAAGTTCTTTTTACTTGTTTTGTTTGTGTATGTGAGAGAGCTTTCTTGCTTGTCAAATGCGTGTCCGTTGGAGAGGGGGATGGCTTTGGTTTTGGCTTGCTTTTATAGACAAAAGGAAAAGGTGAGTCCTTACTTGACAAGGAAGAGATCTTCTCATAAAAGAGAGATATGATTTGGTTTCATGTAAGGTAAATACAAGATAGGGGACAAATTTAGGCTTGATTAGGAAGTTAGTATATTTAATTTGTGTTGATTAGGCATACAATATTTTAAGTTAGGAATAATATTGGTTGATTGATTTTAATTAGGCATGATTTTATTTAATGTTTTATTTAATTTGTATATGATTAATTAATATTTTATTTAATTTGGTATATGATTTAATTAGTGTTTTATGGGCTTTGGTGGGCTAAATGGGCTTCGGTGTGAGGCTAGCAGCAAAACCAGAAATACCGACACTGTTCGAACGCCTATTCGAACGCTACATGAACGCCTGGAATCTGTTTGACGTTCGAACGTGTAACGAACGCAGCACGAACGAAAACAGTGAACTTGTGAAATGAATCTGATGACATGTCTATTCTGAATTTCCCCTTCCGACGTCCGTTTCCCGTGACTTCCTTGACTTAAAAGGTATTGCCTCCAAATGAGACTCATCATAGGGATTTATATGCAAAAATGTAGTGCCTACAGTCGCCCCCACTTTGATGGGACTTGTGCAACGTGTAACAGTGACAATCCTATCAAAGTTATGCAATGCATTTTCACTTACCTGGCTCGCCAACTGCCACTTGACTTTCCATGTGTTGCGTGGAGTTGATGTTCTGCCGTACCTGGCATGTTAAACCTCATACCCAAGGCGTCGCAGTAATATCTCTATACCCGGAGTGTCGTACCTGGCGTGCTAAACCTTATTCCCAAGGCGTCACAGTAATATCTCCATACCCGGAGTGTCATACCTGGCGTGCTAAACCTCATACCCAAGGCGTCATAGTAATATCTCCATACCCGGAGTGCCGCACATGCCGTACTAAACCTCATACCCAAGGTGTCGCAGTAATATCTCCATACCCGGAGTGTCGTACCTGGCGTGCTAAACCTCATACCCAAGGCATCGCAGTATATCTCCATACCCAGAGTGCCGCACCTGGTGTACTAAACCTCATACCTAAGGCGTCGCAGTAATATCTCCATACCCGGAGTGTCGTACCTGGCGTGCTAAACTGATATCTCCATACCCGGAGTGCCGTACCTAGCAAAATTGATCTGATGTCTCCATACCCGGAGTGCCGTACCCAGCAAAACTGATTATGTATCTCCATACCCGGAGTGCCGTACCTGGCAAAACTGATCTGATGTTAATGTAGGCCTCACCCCAGAGTGCCATACCCAGCTAGACTGATGCTGATGAGGATGTGGGCCTCGCCCCCAGAGTGCCGTACCCGGCCAGACTGATGCTGATAAGGATGTGGGCCTCATCCCCAGAGTGCCATACCCGGCCAGACTGATGTTGATAAGGATTTGGGCCTCGCCCCCAGAGTGCCATACCCGGCGAGACTGATACTATTAATGATATGGGCCTTACCCCCAAACTGATACTGATATGGGCATCGCCCCTAGACTGATACTGATATGGGCCTCACCCCCATGCTGATACTGATGTTGACGTAGGCCTCGGCCCTGAGACTCATCCCTGAAACTGATGCTGATGTGGGCCTCGACCCTGAGACTCATCTCCAAAAACTGATACTGATGTAGATGTGGGCCTCGTCCCATGGCTGATACTGATATGGGCCTCACCCCTAGACTGATACCGATATGGGCCTCGCCCTCATACTGATACTGATGTTGACGTAGGCCTCGGCCCTGGGACTCATCCCTGATGTTGATGTAGGCCTCGACCCTGGGATTCATCTCCAAAAACTGATACTAATGTAGATATAGGCCTCGCCCCTAACCGGTACTGATGTGGGCCTCACCCACAAACTGATACTGATATGGGTCTCGCCCCCAGGCTGATACTGATATGGGCCTCAACCCCATGATTTATTCTTAAAGACTACTGACACTGTACTGTTGTTGCTTCCGGTTGGCTTACATTTGACGCTTTCCTCATTTTCTTCTTTGAAACCTTTGAATACAAAAAAAACAAACACAAAAAGGAATGCAAAATGCGTTACGTGTATGCATGTATGCATGAATGAGTTTCATATCCCGTTAGGTTAGATCGTCCACAAATTCCCTTGGTGTCTGCTCGGTTCTCTCTTCCTCTGGCAAAGTACTGCTTCAATCTATCCACATTGATCGGCTCGGTGAACTCATTTCCTTCAATGTTTGATAGCCTCACTACCCAATTTCCTATTACTGAACGGTTATTCTGTCGTTTCTGCTTGCTTCTTTTGGGGATCCCCCGTGTTCTGAGTGTCGCTGAATATCATGGTATTAGGGTTGAAATGAAAGGACTCAGGCAAGTAGGCGAAATTGATGTCTTTATTATTATTCAGGAAAAGGTTCAAACAAGTAGACGAAGTTGATGTCTTTATTAAAAATGCAGAAAATAAACCAGAAAGAGCAGTTTCCTTGCCTTCTTCCTCGGCCTACGATTCTTTTCTACTACTGTTATCCTTTATATCACTGTAAGAAGCCTGGTGATTGAGAGTTTAGAGGACAAAGGTTTCGGGTAGGCCGGAGTTGATCATGTAAGTCGGTGGGGGAACAGAGTGATAATCTGGCAGAGGGTTCTGGTGTGTGTTGGGGCGTTCTGTTTCAGGGTCGGGTATCTTGTGGGCATCAATGAGGTCCTGAATTTCATACCGGAGGCGGGAACAGCTATCAGTATCATGGCCGTGTTGTTGGTGGAAGTGACAGTAGCGGTCTATTTTTAGATATGGTGGTGGGGGATTTGGAAGTGGTTTAGGCTCCAAAGGTTTTAAGAATCCTTGCCTTGTCAACTTCTCAAGTACCTTGGACAAACGTCTTCCCAAGTTGGAGAAACGCCGATTCTTGATGGCAGCAACCTCGGCAGTAGCGGGTTTGGTCTCAGAATGCCCCCCAAAAGTCCTCATATTCTGGCCATAGAACTTCCGGTTCTCGGCTTCCTCTTCTTCAATGTCCATGACAGTTTCCCTCAGCTGTCGGAAATCCGCAATCATTGAAGTCATCCTCCTCAACTTGCCATAGATCGAGAGCTTAGTGCCCTTGATGATCATTTTAATCTGGTCTTTCTCAAAGGGCCGAGTCTGCATCTTCAGAAGCTGGCTTCTTCCAGCAGTCTACATACTCCTTGAAGCTTTCTTTCGGCTTCTGCTTAATGTTCTCCAAATCACGGAGTGATAAATCAATCTCCAAGTCTGTAACATAATGTTTCAGGAATGCATCTGCCAATTCCCTCCAATCCTCCTTAACCTTTCTTTCAAGGTTATGGTACCACACTACGGGTGCCCCCTCAAGTGACATCCCAAACATCTTCTGAGCTTGGCGCTGTGTCAGGCCCACTGAACTCATAACTGACACATATTGTCGGAGGTGGACCCTCGGATCCCCATTCCCGTTGAACTTGGCCATATCCGGCATCTTGAACTGAGCAGGCAACTGTTCCTCAAAGGTCATCGCCTCATAGTCTAGTAATTCTTCGTCCTTACCCTTCATCTTACGGGTAACTAACTCAACCTGATCCCGAAGCTTCTGAAATTCTGCCTGAGACCCAATCACTCTGCCTGTTGCATACTCTGCCATGTCATCATCAAAAGCGGGGATATCATCCCCCAACCCATTCGGAGGCTCCTCGCGCCTCACATTCTCAGAATTTCCCCCAGCACGGGGTACAGTCATATTTGCCATGGCGGTAGTCAAGGCTTGCAACTATTCGGTAATCTTGGCGAAACCATTTTCCAACTGATTTATCCGGGATACCTCATTATCGGATGTACTCATATTTGTTACCGGTCATTTGGTGAGTCTTCCATCTTCCCTAACCCAACGGGACTCTATGATATCTTTTTAGACATAGAGGGTGTTAACAGGATATATGTATGCATGAGATGAATGAGATGCATGCGATACAAGGAATATATCAACTCATTAAAATCTTCACACAAATCGGCCCATCATCTTTTAGAAGCTTTTGGGCTAACTGTCATAGGAGTGAACTCGTCCCAGTTTAAATGGCCCAACAAGTTCACATCTCATGGCAAGAAGTCCAACCGTATCCAATGATAATGTTCCTAAACACAAACAACATATAATGGCCCTTGGCGTTCTAGGAGCTTTTGGCCCAATCGTCATAAGATACGTTCTTGTCCCAGTTTAAATAGCCCAACAAGCCCATACCTCATGACAAAAGGTCCGAATAGATCCAAACGACAACATTCCTAAACACAAGCATATAGGAATAATTTCTACAGAGTGGCCCATCAGCATTTCAGAAGCTTCTGGTCCAATGGTCATAGGATACGAACTCGTCCCAGTTTAAATGGCCCACAAGTTCGCATTTCTGACAAGAAGCCCAACTGCATCCAAATGAGGATGGTCTACAAGCACAAGGAAATAGTTGCTATAGGCCATATGACTCCGGTCTATGCTTGGGTTTACAGGAGTGTAGAAAAAGACTCTCGCTGGCGAAGGATTGCCCACAACTAGGTCTCCTCACTCAAGGGTTCGAGTGACCAAGTGAGCGCACCTTTTTTATACCTTACAGTACATGCCAACGAGTTATGGTGTGTGACTGACTGTCAAATGCATTTCCCGTTGTAGATTCCCCAGAGGGAGGGTGGATCGAGGCTCTCTTAATTACCCTAGCCTCTTAGGCTCTTATCGCTTGGTGACAGGAATAAACAACGAGTCCTCCAAATTAGTCCATCACAATAGGCCATAAGTAAGTGATTATCTAGGTGCCTTCACAGCTTTTCCTTATAGAAAGGTAGTGAATGAGGGAAGACACCAAACCATTACCTAGCCTTAAAAGTGCCTTTGATTAAACCCATTTTAACCCACAGTAATACGGTTAATTAAAGCACAAATCAAATATTACAAGACAATATTTCGGGGCCGATTCTCTATCCCCAGTGGAGTCGCCAGACTGTGGGGACACAGGAACTGGGCGACGGATGTTGTCCCGGGCTCGCGGCCCGGTTGGGAGTACGGAGTAGCCCGCGGGGGACTAAACCGGAGAATGATGGAGTCGCCACCCGGTGTGAACCGGGAAAATGAGATTTAAGGCTGCACTCACCCTTCGCAAGGGAATACCTCAAACTGTTGGGTTCGAATGGTCCATTACTTATGCCACTTGTAATAACATGATTTGTGCAATAATCTAACCAAGCCTAAGAAACATATTTCCAAGGATGATTTACCCCTAAGTTCGCATGCATATATCAACAAGTTCATCTAAATTTACATGTAACACATATCCGAATTTGCATACAGCCTATTTGCATGTAATCTATGTCTCAATTTGCATACAGATAATTGACATACGGAAAGCATACAATTTCACAATGGTAGACACAGAAGCGCAAATAAATAAATTCATACAAGCATGCATATTAAGGAAAGACAATTAAGCGCATGACGGAAATAGATACCTAAAGAGGTACTACAATGCATAAGGTAAAAAAAGAGACAACTATATGCTAAAATAGACATGTCGTGATGCGATGAAAGGACTCAGTGCAGTTGGTGCACGTTCGTGCAGCGTTCGAGAATGCGTTCGAACGGTAAATAGAAAGTTCGCGTTCGTATAGCGTTCGAGAACACGTTCGAAATGAACCAGACTTGATGCATGATGAAACCAAGAAAATGTGTACACGTTCGCATGGCGTTCGAGAACGCGTTCGAACGGTAAATAGAAGGTTCGCGTTTGTATAGCATTCGAGAACGTGTTCGAACGGAACCAGACCTGATGCATGATTAAACTAAGAAACTACGTGCACGTTCACGTAGCGTTCGAGAACGCGTTCGAACGGTAAATATAAGGTTCGCGTTCGTGTGGCGTTCGAGAACGCGTTCGAACGGAACCAGACCTGATGCATACAACACATACATAAACAAACAAATCCACAATGTAGGACCTCACGTATCCGATTAAACTCATTTCGCATCCAATCGAACATACACTATCCAGCGCGGCAAAGCATCGTGGTAAAGGACTTTAACCTCTCAAAATAGAGGACCTTTAATCGCACTTACTAAGCCCATGCGCAAACACACAATAGATATATAAAGAAGTAAAGACAACGATATCGGACTTCGTGTATCCGATTGAACATATCTCACATCCAATCGAATATACATTAGCCGGCGCGGCAAAGCATCGTGGTAAAGGATTTTAACCTCTCAAAATAGAGGACCTTTAATCGCACTTACTAAGCCCATGCGCTTTATCACCAATACATATAAAAAATAAAAGAAACAATATCTAACTTCGTATACCCGATTGAACACATCTTACATTCAACCGAATATACATCAACCGACGCGGCAAAGCATCGTGGTAAAGGGTTTTAACCCCTCAAAATAGGGGACCTTTAATCTGACTTACTAAGCCCATGCGCTCAATCACATCATTACGCGAACGAATAACATGCAGAAATTAAATAACGAATAATAAACACATCAAAACAACAGAAAACGAAATATGCGCCATTTACTCAAGTGGTACGTGGAGTTGTATCCCAAATACATATCATACTACCGTCCATTCGGAATCGGCTATGAAATTTATATCCAGGTTTCCATCCTATATACCACAAGAGGCGACACATTTTCCATTTTATTCACAGCCACAACATGCATTAACAAATGACTCTCATGCGAATAGAATTCAATGAACAATTAAAAGACGAATATAAACTAATGAGAAAGGTGCCCTCAGGTCTAACCTTTTATGTCGACTCTCGGAAGTACGGTGCACGATCGTTGGAAAATGGGGATGCTCCGCAACTCCTCCGGTTCACAGGTTCATGCCTTTCCTCACTGTTCCACTGCTAGAGCTACTGTTTTGACTCTGATTCGCTGCTATTGCTTCTATATTCTGGTCACAATATTGGCTTACTGGTTTTCGGTAAATAAGGGACTGTTTTTTGGGTGTTTGGTTTGCTGTTTGGGGGTGTATTTTCGGTGGTGATGTTATGCATGTATGGCTGCTGCTTTATGCGTGTATGTGGCTGTTGTTTATTGCGATTTCTGCTCACTGTTTTTAGAGGTGTATTTTCGGTGATATGAGGTGTTTGGTGGCTGTGATTTTCGGTCCTAGGAGGGAGAAAAAAAGTTCTTTTTTTACTTGTTTTGTTTGTGTATGTGAGAGAGCTTTCTTGCTTGTCAAATGCGTGTCCGTTGGAGAGGGAAAAGGCTTTGGTTTTGGCTTGCTTTTATAGACAAAGAGAAAAGGTGAGTCCTTGCTTGACAAGGAAGTGATCTTCTCATAAAAGGGAGATATGATTTGGTTTCATGTAAGGTAAATACAAGATAGGGGGACAAATTTAGGCTTGATTAGGAAGTTAGTATATTTAATTTGTGTTGATTAGGCATACAATATTTTAAGTTAGGAATAATATATTTTTAATTAGGAATAATATTGGTTGATTGATTTTAATTAGGCATGATTTTATTTAATGTTTTATTTAATTTGGTATATGATTTAATTAATATTTTATTTAATTTGGTATATGATTTAATTAGTGTTTTTATGGGCTTTGGTAGGCTAAATGGGCTTGGGTGTGAGGTAGCAGCAAAACCAGAAATACTGACACCGTTCGAACGCCTATTCGAACGCTACAAACCACGTCCGCAATCTGTTTGACGTTCGAACGTGGTAACGAACGCAGCACGAACGAAAACAGTGAACTTGTGAAATGAATCTGATGACATGTCTATTCTGAATTTCCCCTTCCGACATCCGTTTCCCGTGGCTTCCTTGACTTAAAAGGTAGTGCCTCCAAATGAGACTCATCATAGGGATTTATATGCAAAAATGCAGTGCCTACACACGCACAAGTGTAATACTAGCCTATTCCGCATTATCGATGTCCAGTCTCGATAATACTACGACTAGGTATATTTAATTATTAAACCTTACGTGGATTAATATTGTCTCATATCTTATTAATCTGGTACTAATCATATGGACTTTTATCATTTATATATCACGGTAATCCAATTACAAATGATAAAAGAGCAATTTCTTTGTCACATAGTTAATTTGTACAACAACACCATGTTCTGTATAAATAGTGATGCTATGGGTCATAATTGTACAAGAATCTCCCACTTGGCCTATATCCAATCACTCCAGTGTCCTACACCTTAACTATGTACGGGTCGCTCAAACTTCTGCTGAGAAACAGCTTTCGTCAGCGAATTTGCAATGTTATCATCTGATGCGTTTTATTCGATCATCACATCACCTCGATTTATGATCTGACGAATCAGATGAAATAGTCGAAGTATATACTTGGATCGTTGATGAGACCGCGGTTCCTTAGCCTGTGTTGTAGCCCAGTTCAGCTGCTAACAGAACTACACCTAATCCAATTAGGATTATATAGATCCAAAATGCTTCTTTCGCTGCCTCAACTGCAGTAATGTTCCACTTTTGTAATTTATTCGGCAATAGTATCTTGCTTGGAAGATTTCTATCTCACTGTTCCATTATTCAAACTAAATATGTATCTTTATTGCGACTTAAAGTCGTCTTTGTCGGTTTGGAAACTTGCAGCGGTGAACCTAGCCACCTCAAGTTATCATTTCCCATATTCTCAGAAAGCATTCTTAGTTCATCCAATATACTCAATGATGTTCTTTACATCAATCCAGTTACCATCACCTGGATTGGCCTTATAGAATCTACATATGCTCAAAGCATATGAGACATCAGGTCACATACATTTCAAAAACGTACGAGCTCTGGGAGGGTTATCAGTAGCTTTCTAGATCTATCCCAGTAGATCTTTATTCCTAGAATAAAGTCTGCTTCTCACAGGTATTCCATGGAGAATTTTAATGAAAGCCAAGCTTTCACCGATTATATTATGGGAATGTTTTTGCTAAGAAGCAATACATCATCATCTTATAGGACATTCATTGTCAGTGCGCTCCCACTAACCTTCTTATATACACAAGAATCATCTTCATTTTGAATTAAATCATATACCATTATGATTACATCAAAACGCTAGTTCCAAGAACGCAATGTTTGCTTCAATCCATAAATGGATCGATTTAACTTGCAAACCTTGATTGCATGTTTTGGCACGACAAAAACATCAGGATGTTGCATACAAACATCCTCCAAAAGGTTTCCGTTAAGGAAAGCGGTTTTGGCGTCCAGCTGTTATATTTCATAAACGAAATATGCAGTTATAGCAAGCAATATCCTAATGGATTTAATCATGGCAACATGTGAAAAAGTTTCGTCGTAGTCGACACTATGTCTTTGACGATACCCTTTCTGTACAAGCCTAGCTGTGTACATTTGTATGTTACCATCCATGTGTCTTCCTTGAAGACTCATTTGTTACCAAAAGGTACAATGCCTTCTGGTATGTCAACCAGTGTCCAAACATGGCTGGTATACATGGAATCCATTTTGGACTTCATGGCACTTTTCCATATAGCAGAGTCGATACCTCGTATCACTTCCTCATACATAGTCGGTTCAGTATCCTCAATAAGACTAATGTCTACATGAGGTGAGATCAGAAACCCATACCTCTTAGGTTGTTTTCTGATTCTCTCCGACCTACGCGGTTCTTGTGTATTCGAAGATTGTGGAACAGTCTCATTCCTGATGAACTGTTCGTGTTCCGTTAAGGATCGGTGCCAGGAACAGTATTACTCTGATTTTCATCGAGTTTTACTTTCCTCCCACTTACCACTGCATTTAGGTATTCCTCTTAGGAAAATCGCATGGAGAGCAACAAATTTCTTTGTTCTCTTGTGAGTTGTGGAATTAGTTTCCTTAGGATAACCAATTACATAATGGGCACTTATCCGATTTGGGATGTAGTTTGGTATCATCCAAACATATGCCCAGCATTCCCAAATCTTCAGGAATGAGAAACTTGGTTTCTTTCCTGTTCATATCTAATATGAAGTCTGTCTAACAGATTTTTCATGGAACCTTATTCAAAATAAGTATTGCACTGTTTAATGCGTATCCCGTGAAGGAAATTGGTAGCTCAGAGCGACTCATCATTAACCTTACTACGCCCAAAAAAGTTCGGTTTCTTTTTTTGGACACACCGTCAATTGAGGTGTTCCGGGAGGAGTCGATTGTGAAAGAATACTATACTCTTTCAAGTAATCTTGAAACTCATATGTTTAAGTATTTTACACTATGGTCCGACCATAATTTTTTTAATACTTTTACCGGTCTGTTTTCTTACTTTATGTCGAAACTCTTTGAATTACTCAAAAGTTCCTGACTTGTGTTTCATAAGATACACATAACCGTAACGTGATGCCACATCCGTAAAGGTTATAAAGTATTTATATCCACCTCTAACCTAGCTAGACATGGGCCCACTTACGTCACTATGAACAAGGGCTAACAAATCGGTGGCACTTGCACTTTTACCAAGTAAAATGTGTTTTAGGCACTTTGCCTAATAAACTAGATTCGTAGACATCATTTGAATTAAAATCAAATCTGTCCTAGTATCCACTCTTCGAAAGTGTGGATATACAAGTCTTGTTAACGTGTCCCAGACAACAATGCCACAAATAAGTCTCATCTGATTAATTCAGTTTGAGCCATTTGTTTGTCATGTTATATCTTTGAGATTTGTTTATATTCAAAATATAAGTACTGTTATTCACATCTAATGTGTATATCTCAATATCATATTTATAAACAAAACACCTAGTGTTCTGGAACATAAATGTATACCTGCAATAGGTTAAACTAGATATAGAGATCATGAATCTAGTCAAACTAGGTACATTATAACAGTTTCTTAATTTAAGTACATGCCCAAAGGGCAGTTCCAAAACTTAGGTTCCTACGGTCAAAATAGCGACTCTTGTCCCATTTCCGACTCGCAGGTCGATCTCATCTGAAGCCAGTCGCTTGCTAATCAGCAGATTCTGCACATCAGTACATATATTTATGTACCACATCCAGTATCTAAAATCCAATTTTAAAACCAGCAGTGGACATGTTTATAACAAACATACCTAAAGCCGGAGCCTTGTCTGTCTTCATTTCCTTTATGTCTGCCTTGTCCATAAGACAGTCACGCTTCCAGTGACCCCGTTTGCCACAATTTAGACAGACATCTTGGGATATGTCATTTGTCTTCCTAGAAAACTGTGACGATTTTTCCTTTGCCCATTTTCTTCACATCCCCAGAAGTTTTCGACCAAGCCTTGGCCTTCTGAGATGTCGAAGTAAGATGTGCATTGTGCTTCTTGCCCTTTTAGAAGCTCTGGCTCTACTTCTTTGAGCATAGCCATTAACTCTCCAAGAGTTTTCTCTTGGTTCAAGATGAACTCGCCCCAGCTCTCGGGCATAGACTATAAGATCAAAAATATGGAAGTCTCGACCTCATAGGTAATGCCCAGCTAACCTAGTTGTTTGATGTCAGCAATCACCTGCGACACCTAGTGCTCGACAGATGTACCATCTGACATACACGAGCGTAAGAGCTTCTTTTGTACTTTTAAGATCTAAGGTTAGATCTATAAAGATCCTTTAATTTCATCATCATTATATAAGGATCTAATCCTTAGTTCTGACGACGAAATTTAGGAGTCTTTGCGGCAAGCATAACGGATTGAGCACTAAAGTTATCATCACGATGAGTCTTCCAAAGCTCATGCTCTACTATTTGCTCAAATCCGGGCTTAGGCCCGAGAGGTCGCTCTATCAAATAGAGTAACTTCTCAACTCCCAGGACTATCCAGAGATTCATTTCCCAATATGAAAATTAAAGTCGTAAAAGACATTTTTCACCTAGGATTATGTCCTTTGACGCTAATCTTTCAAGTCATCTTGATTGCTATAGTCCAACTATCCAATCAACAATTTCGGGTACAATCTAATGTAATGATTACTATAGTCTAACTATATAATTAACTACAATTTGATTGGTTACTTTCAAATGTATTGATTACTATAATCCAATTATATAACCAACTATAAATGAAATAGTTTGAATACAGTCCAACTATTAAATTAAAGCAACAATTGAATATTAGTTTAACTAATATATTTATAAATTATTAATGACGAAAAATGAAATGAGCGCGTATTGGCAAGTATTTAAACAAAATTACAAATTTAATACTTGCCTCCCACTATTTTTCGGCGAGCCTCTAACCCTCTGTGGAGTACTCGGGAAACCTAGTTTCCTAGTGGGCTAGGATCTCGTTAAATAACACACAACCTTGACTTTGGCCAACAAGTTGTATGAAACTTAACTAGGTAGATCTCTAAGATCAATTGGATCTCATCCAATTCCTAGATCCAGTAGGTGGACCTCCAAGTCCGAAACATATATCCAATATATGCCAATATATCCAATATATTCCCTAACCTTTTTCCTCTGAATCAACTAAGCTTTGGCTTTGGCTCAACAAGCTTAATGAAACCAGTTAAGCGTGACCCATTGACAGTGGGAAAGCTTCGTAATCGAGGTCGATGAACAAGAAGTGACCTTGACTTTGGCTAACAAATCACAACTTGCCCAAGACGTACGATATGGAACAAAGTTTTCGTGATTCAAACACATCCGCGATGGACAAAGTTCTTGACTTTGGCCAACAAACCAATGCCAATCTTGGATCTTGAGAGAGAATCACTCAATGGAAGGAAAAACGTTTAATATAATATGAGGGTTTTTGTCGCGATTTGGCAACCAATTTATTATCTTTAATTAGGTCTCATCATACACCCTTAAGCATACATTTTAAAAGCATAATAAGGCGCGAATAAAATAATAATGATATTCTGATGGATATATAACAAACTTTGTTCCTAGAACAAATCTCTCCATTTCTTCTCTCCCGCTAGCACTATTCATACTTCTACCCAATTACATAATACTTCTAAAGAAACTTCATTTACATTGAGGGGAAGTGGTGAGAAGAGAAATACAATGAGATAAGGAGATAATAGGCTGGACATGCAGGTCCAATTTAATAAATTCTAAATTTATTACAACAATTTCCAAAATTGCCCTCACCCTTCTAATATCCATCTGATATACATTATTCATACAATACATCCAAGTATCTACACAAAGCAGGTTATCAATCAATCTAATCCAATTAATTAATCTTTGATTAATGACGATCCAATGTTTAAACAACGATTTGATTTGCGCGAGTCCAACTCGTTTAAGAATAAATACTCAAAGTAAGTATTCTTGAATTATATCGAACTACAATTTTAAATCCAATTTAAATTATATTCAATACTAATTCATATTTAATTCCAAATTAAATAATTACACTTTTAATAGTGCCTTTTAGACTTGGATTCCAAATCCAATCTTCATGGGTCTCAAAGGCCCAATTAGTATCTAGTACTATTTAATTAAAGTCCAATGGGCTTTTAATTAATTCTTTAGGCGTGGGATTTGGCCATTATGGATCAAACCCAACATGCCAAGGCCCAATAAGGAATCACTCTTATGCCATAAAATCAATTTTGGCCCATTAGGCCCAATTAAATTTTTAAAGGCCCAATGTCATACTTTGGACTTTATGGAAATGGTTTTACGTCCAATTGGATCCAACCCAATTGACCAAATCCAAACTTGGCCCAACCAAGCCCATTAAGCCCAATTACAACAATTAAATTAATACATTTTCAAATTACATATTAATTCAATTCAAGTGTAATTACCATAATTAATTAATTAACCTAATGTTTCCAAAACATCAATTTAATCTAATTAATCATGACTAATTCCCAAATTCATGTCCAACACAAAATTGGGGCAAAATCAATTCTCCAACAACATGCATAACTCACGGCCAAGGCAATAAAAATCATTCAATTTGATTTCAATCCAATTTAAATCAACATTTAATATTTCTATCAAGCCATCAACACATCCAATATGTCAAATTTTGAAAATCCACCATGAGTTCTATCTACGGTGCATTCGGCCAAGCTAAGGAAATTAGGGAAAATTTTATCAAATTCGTTTTCTCAAATTCTAAGATGTACAAATCCAATTCAACATCATCCAAGCTCAACCAAACCATCAATTTAAGAAAATACATACTCCAATCATAAATTCCCAAATTAAAGTCCATAAACCCTAGATTTTCAAATCAAACTTAGATCGCTCTGATACCATTGTTAGTGTTCCTAGAACATGCCAAGATCGTCTAAGAGTGATTTGTGTGTGAATAAATCAAAGAGAGTTGCGGAAATACTCACATTGATCGGATTTAGGATTTCAAAAATTCCTTCTTTGTTGGATGTAATTGAAGCTCCAAGCCTTGTATTTTCATTCCAAACTCATGGATTGGTTTCCCTATCACCTTCATTTGTCTCTTTAATGTGCTAGCAATCAAGAATTTTGCAACAAAATTCCTAAGAGATAGCTCCATGGTCACGGCAATGGAGAGAAATTGGAGAAGAGAGATACTGTGAATAGTGACTAATTACAACTTCTAAAGTTGACCACTTTAATATATTAAGTTGAGTGTTGGTTTTGGTTGAGTGAAATAAAAGCAATCTAAGCTTTTCTCAACTAATAACAACTTCCATCAAGTGTCAAACATTTGATGTAAGTTGGTGGGCCCCACTTCAAATTCCAAATTTAAGTCGGACAATCCAACACGCAACTTCGCTCGGGCCCGGGTTCGTTTAATTCCGAATTAAATTAATTTATCGTTGCGACTTAATTAAATCTAATTTAATTAAATAATAATATCTCGCAATATTATTACGTAAGTCGCTTACGAATACGAATTAATTCTAAATTAATTCGTTCGCTTGAATTAAAATCCAATTTTAATTCCGCTTTGAAATCCAATTTCGACTAATATATCTAATATATTATTTTAGCCCAATTAAATAAATTAAATAGTAAAATCCAATTTAACTATTAAATTTACTTTACTGATTAATTCAAAATTAATCGCATTCTCTCTTCTTGATGAATTTAATCCCAGATAAATTCTCAAGGCAATTAATCCCAGATTAATTCTTTCTCTAATAATTAATCTCAGATTAATTTTCTCTCTCATAATTAATCCCAGATTAATTCTGTTCGTGTCAAATCTCATTGGTGAATCTTGAGAAAGCGACCCAAGAGATCCCTGGATATGTTGGCAGTAAATACGGTCATCGGACTATCCGAACACGTGCGTACCCGGTACCACGTTCTTACCGATTTACAAGACATGGTTGGCTTCTAGCAAAGCACCGTGCCTACCCAATTCTCCAGATTTATTCTTTAAAGGAATATGTAATCTTTGCCAGGCGTAGTATACGTAGTATTGTGTATTACGATCCAGTATCGGATGTCATATGCCAGGCATGGGGCTGGAATTGTGTCTGCCCCGTACGAAGCATATATTGGATCTCTGGTAACTAGTCTCTGTAATCGGATAATCATGACCTAGTCATATTATCCCGATGACTGTAGTACTTAAGAGTACCAGTTCCGTATCCATGCGTGATCATTATCTCCATATGACTGAAGTGATACTTCCATCTTGACATCACACCCAATACACTACGATTCTCAGTATACCCAGAAGAGGCGTACACAAAACTTGTTAAAGCCCCGGACGACCAAAACCAAAGTATACTGATTGTCGCAAGCATTAGCGATGCAAGTATCAGGTTAAGACTAAATACATCTACCCTGATTCGGATTCCCATAGACACATAGTCATACTACCAATGGAATTCCGAGGGGTCTATCCAGAGCGAAGCTGTTTCCGTACCATCGGTAAACAGAACCTCCTATTACACTTGCATGAGTATCCAATACCCAAATATATTAGAACTATGTCGTTACGCTTCTATAACACGCACAAGTGTAATACTAGCCTATTCCGCATTATCGATGTCCAGACTCGATAATACTACGACTAGGGATATTTAATGATTAAACCTTACGTGGATTAATATTGTCTCATATGTTATTAATCTGGTGCTAATCATATGGACTTTTATATTTATATATCCCGATAATCCAACTACAAATGATAAAAGAGCAATTTCTTTGTCACTTAGTTAATTTGTACAACAACACCATGTTCTGTACAAATAGTGATGATATGGGTCAAAAATGTCCAACACAAAGGTTGTGCAAGAATGTGGCAGTCAAGTTTTGGGGATCATTCCAAAAGCTTTGACATAGGAAAACCTCATCGGAAAATCAAATGGAGAAGAATGCATTATCTCAGGTATGTCTAAAAGACTTACTAAAATGATCAATCATGCTGACGCTTTTATTGCTTTACCAGGTGGGCTGGGCACGTTGGAAGAAATATTCACAGTTGCGTCATGGGCGAACTTGAACTTTCACCAAAAACCCATTGCATTACTTAATTTTGATGGCTTATTCGATTTTCTTTTTGTATTTCTTGAGGATGCCAAAAGAAATGAGTTTATTTCAAAATCGGTAAAAGATATTTCCTAACTGTAAGAAAAGTTGGTGATTTAATTTACCAACTCTTAGCTTATGAACCAAAAATCGACCTCATTCTTTCCAAGTTGAACTGGTCTGGTAACGATCGTGGAAAGAAGCATAGAGTGGACTTGAATCTTAATATGTAATTTTTTTTCTTTTAAATAGTCGTAAATTCAATTATCAATTCCACACTAACCAGGTGATGTCTTCTAAACTCTATTTCTTCTTTTTCAAACATTAGGGATAATGTCTTAAATTGATTGTGGGAGGGGATAATTGATTAGATAATTTTCGTTTTTATGTTTCGTTGTTATATTTTTCATTCAAAAAAAGTTTGTTTATGTTGTTTTGTTTTGTTGTTATTTTTTGTGTAAAAAAAAAACTACACACAAACTAACAACAAATTTTTGACTAACCAAGTGGAATTGTTGTTCGGAGATGGCAGTGTAAGGAGTTTTCACTCCTGAGACGCATCTCAAAATAATTCGTAACAAGTTATTTTTGTTCCTTTCTTTTTGAATCATTTAAATTTATAAATTCTCCATAATATTGATTAAATTTGATCTTCATAAGCTCATTTGATAGATATTATCAACATACACTGTAATATATGATCATGGGTTGTAAGTGAAAATTTTGTAATATTCAATTCTCTAGTTTGTTAGAGTTAGTACCTAAACTAACCATGCTTTTACTTAGTAACCAGACATCTTACCTCAGCAAGCAATGATTGTTCGCGTAAAATGATAGAGCTTGAGTTAGTTTAATAAAAAAAATGATAATAAACAAGCTTTTACTTGTACCCAAACATCTTACCTCAGTAAGCAGTGATTGTTCGCGTAAAAGGTTAGAGCTTGAGTTTGTAAAAAAAAATTGTGTGAATAAGTTCGATTTCGTAGCCTCTCTGACTCAAGCAATTAAGTTTGCAGGGGTGTTTTAACACTTAGTGCCCAAAGGCCAACTGGTCTGGGAGTCACTGGCCTAAAGCTCGTTACACGGGTTAAAGAGAAAACTTAAGAAAATTAGACACTTATTTTTTAACATCTGAGATCCGAGCAAATAAGTCCGTAAGGGTGTCTTAACACCTAGTACCCTAAAGCCAACTGGTTTGGGAGTCATTGACCCAAAGCTCGCTACAAGGAGTGAAGATGTATTATTATTTTAAAAAAAAACTATTTTTGTATTTATAAATAAATTTTCATTACCAAAAAGGTGTGAATTATGATATAACTCTAGACAAAAATATTACTCTCTTTTCAACAAGACCTGTGAATATTATGGGCATAATGAATTAATTGATACCTTGTTTTATGTGTGTATGAAAGAAAGGTAAAAAGTACACGAGAATTTATTTGTTTGATCATTTAGAAAGAAAGAAAATAATTATTAATTTGGACAAGAATTTATCTTTTTAAAGTTCTTTTCATTTAAATTACTAAGGACTAGTAATAAGCTGGTTGGGGGTGTGATAGACACTAAAAATTACACATTTATTAAAAGAAAAATTCATCATTTTACACTTGTAGTTTCATTAATCCTATAAATTTAGCATATTAATTAAATTTATGTTTTATATATTTTCATTGTGATTTTTATCTTTTATGTAGGTGAAATAATAGTTTGGATGCATTGGAGGCCAGAAATTTAATAGGACGTTCTAACAGTGTACAACTTCGGAAATTCCAGCCATGTACAATGTTCGTTTTTTAGCCATAGCGTTTTACTCTGATATCAGATTGAAGTGATTCTAGTTCCAGATGAAAGAATATGCAAAGATATACAACTTTACTGTTGATAATATTTTCTAATTTTGAAGTTTTCAAGACCGAAATGGACAAAGAAATCAAAATGTGTTACATGTAAAAGTCATAGTCAAATCAAAAAATAAATAAATAAATAATGTCAATTTCATATTTGGTCAAGGATTTTATGGAGGATTTGGTGGGGAATGCAATTCCATTTGTAAGAGGTGCTCTGCACCTTATTTCATTAGTCAGATTTCCATAGTTTTCTCTGAAAATTTGTTTATGTTTTATTTTTCTTGAAATTTCTTTTTCTTTCAGTAATAAAATTATGTGTTTTTTTTTTAAAATTATGAGTAGCTAATTTCTTTTTGCCGGGGTAAAGGGTGAAGCTTTTAAAATGAAAATATAGATTAATCCCACTTATATTATAATATATAAATTATAATCTAATGATTAATACTTAATTTAAATCTGAATTAATTATTAACAAACTTTGTTACCTTTTACATGGCTGGTTTTATTTATTTGGCATAATTGTGTACCTAACTAGACTTGTTATAGACAAAATTTATCATCGTCTTTATGGCTGGTTTTATATATTTTGGCGTAATTAATTTCTGAAATAAGTTAATTGGGTAATAATGATAATTTATATATTATAAAAAGTGAGATTTTTATATTTAAAATATTAAAAGTGGATCCCCTAACCGCAATATTTTATTTTATTGTTGCAGTCTAATTTAAAATCCTCCAATCACTTCAAACAAATCAAGCCTAATTATTTTTACTTAAATTGTTATTTTATTTTACTAAATTTATTCCCTATGGATCGACCCAGGACTTATCGGGTTCTTTTATTACTTCGACACTCTTATACTTGGGAGTGAAGAATCACTTTTTAAGCGTGTAAACCAGAGAATGACATGCCCGGAGGAAAAGCATGAACAAATTAGAAGAATGACCAGAGGAGGAGCATGACTTGAGAAGGTTTATGAAGTATGACACGAAGAGGTAGGGTGAGGTGATATACAAGTAGCTTAAGAAGCATGACGTATGCCCTACTTGGAAAAGGGTGCATTCGGAAAGCTAAACATAAAGTTGATAAAGTAATGGTCCACATGAAGCCATGAGACCTATCAGCCGCCATAGGCCTATGCAGTGACATGATAACTATCATGCAGCTGCCATAGGCCGATTCAAGTGGCAAGAAAGTTGGCATGTGGGATTGGCTGAGAAAGCAAAATAATCGATGGAAGCAATGACTCAGTGGTAGCAATGATGATTAAGTAATGTAGGATAATGTCAGGGTCAGTTGCAATAGTTGTTCTTAGAGCCTATATAAATAAGATGAAGTCATTAGAAAAATATAGGATTCTTTGGAATTGTCTTCACAACTCTTGTAATTTGAGCATAAACTAGTAATACAGAGAGAGAGAAATTGAGTCTTGTACTCGACCACACTGAGGGGCGTAGCTTGAGCTAGTCATGATCGAATCATGTTTTATATTATTTATCCCCATTTATCACCTCGGGTCGATCATCACCCGAGGCCAATAAATTATATTCTCTTTCTCCCATGGACGTAGGTTGGAGTCAATTTCCACCGAACCACATAAATTCTTGCCTCTGTTATTTACCTATCTTTTGTCAAGTTTGTGCAGTTCCCACTAGCCAAAGAAATTAATTGTTCGAGAGAGGTTTATTTGAGGGGGGACTCCATGTTCTACCTTTCAAAGAAAAATAGTCGTCAATAATTAGTGTTGTCTATGGGGATAAGTACAAAAAATAGCCAACACAATAAGACGATGGCAGGAGACGGTGATCATAGAGTTGGGGAAACATCGGTAAAAAATCGGATGCAAAGTGACTGAGGTCATCAGGTCGAGGTCTATCATTTGGAGCAGCTGGATGGCACTCGGCTCAAGAAGTTATTGGATACGAAGATACCGAGGAAACATTATCAGAAAAATACTTATCAAATGACAGGAAGCTTTGAAGATGAGCTACATAGTGCGGTTGAGTTGGAGGACCTACTGGACGATTGTAGCCTCGGAATGATCATAACACTTGTGGCTGGAGAGCCTATGTGCTTTTGACATCCCTATTGGGGGTGCATAGCGCGGGGAATGCCCCATGACCTGCTTGGCATTTGGAGCCTCATGGTAACATAACACAAGAGACTGAAGGCTGAAGTGGCATTTGGAGCCTCGGGGTAACTAAAGAACGTGTGGTTAGAGGGCCTCTGTGACGAGTGTAGCCTCGGGGTCTGCATAGCATAGGAAAGGATAATTCCTTCATGGCGTTCGCCACCCTTTTTATGGGATCCATAATCCAGGGTTAACAGAGGTCCATGGAGCGATTTGGTTGGCAAGTACATAGGCGTAAGGGCCAGACCTCTTTGGTGATTGTAGCTCATAAGGATGAGAATGCTCGAGGTTAGAAGTTCTCCCCCGAGACCTTGCTATGTTAATGGCCCAAGGAATGGATCTTTCTATTGTGGCTTATTTTTTTATTTTGCAGGTCTTTGCAAATCATTCCCTCTAAGATTTCACCTTGAGCGAAGAGTATATTCAGCCTGAGGTGGCACGAGATGAACTTCTTCAACTTAAGGAGGCGTAATGGATAGGGTGAATGAGTGATGAACCACTTGTGGAGGTGCCCGTTGTATGGGTCCAAGATATTTTTAGCATGAAATTATGTTCATTCAAAGCTGTGGACCCACGACTGATTTTCAGAAGGGCTATAAAGCATAGACTTGATAGGGTTGAGCATCAACATGAGGGGGAACCACCGTCTTTTTATAAAGTTCCTGAAATCAACTCGCAAACTCATTGGTATCGAAAACTATAGGACATATATTGATGGTGGTTTTTTACAACACCTATCCAAAAAACAAATTAGGGCATGAGGAACCCGAGGCCGTGGTGTCACGAGGATTCCGAGGATCTAAAAGCACGGGGAAGATGGGAGAATAGCATGAGCCCGCCCATATATGCAAGCGGGGTACTCTACCCGATGGGACGACCATATGTGCAAGTGAGGTGCTCTATCAAATGGGATATTCTATGATAAAGTGATGGTTGTCCCAACCCGACCATATTAAATATAAGATTGGGGTTGTTCTAGCGAAACGTATGACCCAAGGAGATTCATGAAGCATAACCAGAGGAAAAGTACGACCAGGGGAGGAGCACGACCAGATGAGGAGCAGGACAAGAGGATGAGCATGACCAGAGGAGGACATAATCGAAGGAGGGCATAACCAGAGTAGGAGCATGATCGAATAAGGAGCATGACAAGAGAAAGTTCTTGAAGTATGAGTCGAGGAGGTTCATGAAGAGTATGACCCGAGGAGGTTGAGTGAGGTGATACACGAGCAGCTCAAGCAGCATGACGTATGCCCTACCTGGAAAAAGGTACATCCATAAGGCTATCAATGAAGCTGATAAAGCAATGGTCCACATGAAGCCATGAGATCTATCAGCTGCCATAAGCTGGTGTAGTGACAAGATAGCAAGCAAACAACCGCCATAGGCCGGTGTAAGTGGCAGGACAGCTGGCAAATGGGATTGGCTAAGAAAACGGTGGAAGCAATGACTCAAGGGTAGCAATGATGATTAAGTGACGTAGGATGACGTCAGGATCGGTTGCAATGGTGGTTCCGAGAGCCAAGATAAAGGGGATGAAGTCATTTGAGAAAGAGGGATTCTTTGGAATCGTATTCATAACTCTTGTAATTTGAGAACACACTAGTGATAGAGAGAGAAAGTGAATCGTGTACACGACCACTTTGAGGGAAGTAGCTCGATCTAGTCATGACTCAACCATATTTTATGTTGTTTATCCCCCTTTATCACCTCGGTTCGATCATCATCCGAGGCCAATAAATTATATTTCATTTCTCCCGTGGACGTAGGTTGGAGCCATTCTCCGCCAAACCACGTAAATCTTTACCTATGTGATTTATTTGTTATTTGTCAAGTTTGAGCGGTTTCCACTAACCAAATAAAATCACTGTTTAAGGGAGGTTTATTCGATGGGGAATTCCATGTTATGTCATTCGAACCAAAAACAGCCGTCAACACTTACCTTAAATAATATATAGTTAAATTTTTAATTCCACAAAAGTTTCAAAAAAATATTGTCAACGGCACATGTGCGTTTCTCTGTTGCTCATTATTAAAACAATATAAATTGATGTATGCATTACTTACGACGAATCTTAAAGGTATGATTCAGGTGTAATTTTTCATAAACAAAATAGCTTTTCATTTTCATTTTCTATTTTCCCCCCTCTCATTTTCTGTAATTATGTGTGTGGTGACTAGACCCGGTCATGGTTCCGGTTCCGAACCGATTAGAACCGAACGGTTCTGGTTCATGTTCCGGAACAGGAGCCGTAATATTTCGGTTCTGTTAGGGTTCCCCCTAACCGAATCGAAATTGAACTGATAGAACCGAACGGTTCCAACGGTTTTACGGTGGAACCGTTTAAATTTATTTAAAAAAATATTATTAAAATTAAAAAAATCGAAATGAAATCGGAACTGAACCAGAACCGTTCGGTTCGGTTCGGGTTCCGGTTCCACATAAGTGTGGAACCGAAACCAAACCGGAATTATCCGATTCGATTCTAGTTCTACACTTGTGAAACCGAAAACCGATCGGTTTGGTTCCGGTTCGAAACCGATGACCACCCCTAGTGGTGGCAGTGACGCAAGAGTGACTGAGAAAGAAGAGGAGTAATTGCAAGTCTCGGCATGGGAATGCGTTTCATTGACAGGTATTGTACATGGAGTACCATTTTTTGGTTGTCACAAATTATAATTACTTTATTTCAAATGCTTACAACATTTTGCATCAAACATCAATTTTCACATTTAACATTCTCAACAACCCTCTCTCTCTCTCTCTCTCTCTCGCCATGGCGTTTCTAGATTTTTTTTTTTTTTTTTTTTTTTTGGATTTACAGTTCTTACCTTGAGATATCATTAATCACTCTATAAAAAAAGTACTATGAGTGGATACTTGGCGTTTATTCTTCTTTTTTTTTTTTAGATGATGATACATCAATATTAATATACCATTTGATTAATTTAAACTTTACTCAACCCCAATATTTTCTTTTGAAAAGGGGGAAAAGCAACCAATACTCATAGAGGTCCAAAATTCTCTCTTCTGTATAGCTTTCACGAAAAAAAAACCATAAATGTGATTTGTAGTTAATAAAACAAAAATATATATATATATATATATATAGAATAAATCTTAATTAACTTTACATAGACGATGTACATGTAATCTCTAAAAGTTAAGAAGAAATAAGATGAGAGGATCTTCTCTGTCACAAAACTTATAGCCCTTCTAGGTTACTTCAAAGCTTTCAATTAATTGAGACAATATCAACAACATATTCTTCTTTTAGACCAAAACCAAACTAAATGCTTAAACACAAAAGCTTTTTGTCTGTCTCTTGTACACAGTATGAGTTTCTATTCCTGAAAAAATTATAGAATAACAACATGTTATCACACATTATCTATTATTAAAATATTAAAAAATATCAAATAAATGATAATTATTTTTAATATAATTATATATATATATATATATATATATTAATTAATTGATAATATCATATCTGGATTATACTAAAAAATGGCAATCAGAGTACTCATTAATTAAACATAAATATATATAGATAAGAGCTAGCATTCATTAGGCATCCATCTTTGTACGTAACTATATAAATGAATTTTTGTTGCTGTTTTTTTTTTTTTTTTTTTAAAGAAACTGCATAAATGAATATCATATCATTTATAGCCTACTAGGCAAGCTATGTGATCTTTTCAATATGGGACAAAATTTTAAAACAAAGTTTCAAGACATATAATTAAATAACATGGGGCCTCTTTCAACTTCATTCACTTCACAAATCTGAAACATCATTTACGAGCTCCACGAAATATATGAGCAAGACATTACTGCATTCACACACACTCTCTCTAATACGTCGTCCCATTTTTCCCTGTCCTGTCCCTATTTCTGGCCTACAACAGTTGGGGGTTCAAATTTGGTGCATCTCTCGCAATTAAATTCAAAATTTTGTTGTGTTAATAAACGAAATCTTCCTAGTGTATCTTTTATGTTAATGTAGTAAATGTGTTTGTGATTTTAGGATATATATATAAAAGAAATTCTTCTTTATTTTTTTCAAAATTAAAATAATAATAATAATAAATTATTTGTAGAAGGTCTGCTTAAGATTTAGGTGTCCAACCAAAAAGGCTCTGTCTAAAATTATCAGAGGAATTTGGATTTAGTACTGATTTTTTTTTTATATTCAATTTTTTTTTATAATCTTTTATCATGTATACATGCATAGTAATATATGGTTAATATTCAAATAATTATGATAAATTTTTATCTTATAATTAGCAATAATAATTTATGAAAAGTTCAACAGAAAACTTAATTCAAAACTGAATTCAGGTCAAAAAAAGTCTCGGTACTCTTATTTTAATAATATAAGAATAAATACATGCTTTGGAGAGTGTATGCGAGGAGGTGGTATATCATGTGCCGGGTGTATATGACATCTCTCTCACAGCATGCGGGCCCCACACAGTTGTGGGACCCGTATGTTGTGAGAGAGATGGCATATACACCCGGCACATAATATAATTTTCGGTATGCCAGGAGCATCCAATTGATGTAACTACAAGTTTACAAGTTTTCACCCCAAAAGTGCTTCCACTATAAATGATGCAATATGATTGTTAGATAATGAAAAAAAATATTGAATTCACTGTATATTATATTTACAATGATAGGAGTCTTTATATAGGTTACATAAAAAATCAAAATAGAAAAGAAATCTTATAATTATGTACAATAATAATGAATATAGGAAATCTTCATATAATAGGGAAATATAATAAAATCACAAATCATAAGGATATTATGAATTCTATCTTAGATATTGATTCCAAAACTCAAGCTTGTGACGAAAGAACAAGGTTGATATTGCATCTTGAAATCGGAGAGCGGAATCCTGAAACTGAAAATATTGAAACTTGGAGGCTGGAAATTGTGAGATAAGAGATGAGCTTTAACCTACGAAGCCCGAAGGGGGAGCCGAAATCCAAGAGGGAGCTTTAACCTACGAACCTCGAAGGGGGAGCCGAAGCCCAAAAGAGATCTTTAACCTACGAAGCCCGAAGGGGGAGCCGAAGCCCAAGAGGGAGCTTTAACCTGTGAAACCCGAAGGGGGAGCCGAAGCCCAATGGAGAGCTTTAACCTACGAATCCCGAAGGGGGGCCGAAACCCAATAGTGCCAAAGCCAGAGAGGTAGCGAAATGCCGATAGAGAGCCGAAGCCCGAGATTGCCGAAACCAAAGAGGGAGCGAAAAGTTCGACATTTTTTCCTTTTGAATATTTCATTTGCAAATAGAAGGTGACGAAGGCTTTTAAAAAAAAAAAAAAAAAAAAAAAAAAAACCCTTGATTTTTTCCTTTTGTGATGGTATGTTTATAACTTTATACTTTCTATTATTATTATTTTTTTAATGTTCATATCCATGCTTCACCGGATGGGTTTTTTTTTTAGATTACTACAATCTGTATATTTATTACAATTTGAAATTTACTGAGAGTCTAGATGTGTACACTTCTAATATAACTCTAGATGTCTGTCGAGCATTAATTCGAAAATTTACTCCCACTAATATTTAAAGAAATATATACTCTTATATTTACATTTTTTTAGATAAAGAGAAATATGAACTACTATACAAGCTCAAACTCAGTATATTGAAAGTGTGAGTATCAAGTACTGGGCCACAATTTCAGTATTTGTTATAGCATGTGGGTGAGTAAATTTTGATTCTAAAAAGCATTCAATGCAGGAATCTTTGTAAAAGAGAGGAGAAATCTTGCTACTGGTGTCTTGTTATCATATCCTTTTTTTTATGATTCTTTTTTCTTTCAAGGCATAATAACGGCTTTGGATTTTTTTGTTTTAAAAAAGGAAAGAAATTTAAGCCAAACAGTAATGATACAAATCGACATTAATTAAAGTAGTTACAGAAAATACTATTGAAATCAAATAGCGACAATTTCTATTGGTAAATTTTTTGTGTCACTTGATAATTTAATGGCTCTTCAGCTCATCCTGTATACAAGGCAGTGTTGTCCCTTGTCATGTGTTCAACATAATATTTATTACTTCACTGATTTGTCTTTGTAATGCTTTCTCTTCATGGTGAGTTGAGAAAATGGGACAAAGTTGAAACCTCTTTGTCTCTAGATCTTCAGAATGTGTAACATGTTTATTAGATAAGATTGTACATGAATTATGTGGGATCAAAATATTTCTAGGTATTTTGTGCAAAATAAAAATGAATTATGTTAAAACGATGCTTTAAGGCTCTATTTGATATTGCCGCTACCACATATGTTGTGGAATAAATGAGTTGACAGATTTGATAAACATTGTCAACGAAAATAATCGACTGTTTTACCAAAGCCAAGCTGCAAGTGCTTCTCGAACACAATACCATAAAACTAAAATAAACGAAGCCTAAGAAATGTGAAGAGGGCTCAAGTAAATTTGGAAGTTTGATGTGTTTACTCTTTAAGAGAACCTAGAAGAACAAGAATTTGATGTTTCATGCAAATCCGGTCTAGGTTCCGGTTCGGAACCCGAACCGAATCGGATGGAACCGTAAGGTTACGGTTCAATCCGATTTTGGTTCCAAAATTGGACTCGATACATATTTCGGTTCAGTTACGATTCCACATAATGTGAAATCGTAACCTTAAGGTTATGTTCGGTTCCTATTCGGTTCAGTTCATAACCGAATCCAAATCAATTTTTTTCCAAAACTTATGGACCAAACTGGAAATGAACCGGTTGTAATATCTCGAATTTTCGAAACAGTTATGAAGGTTCTCGGACTGAAGTTTATGTCTCGAAATGAGACGATATCAGAGAATAAGTTTTTAAGCATTGAAAAATGTGTTGGAATATCTTATAGTAGAATCTTGTTACATAGGAAATCACGAAATTCGAAAGAAATTGTTACACAATTTTGATATACGAAAAATGTTTTGTTGTTTTGGGTATAAAAATAGCAAACAAACTCTGATTGAGTTGATATTTAATTTTTTGGAAAGGTTTATCGAAGATAAATAACTTTCGTGTTGAACAGTTTTTGCAATTTGTATCGGAAAGACTTCAAAAATGTGAATTTCTGAAAGAGCCTAATGGCAGGGGTTTGGTTATAATTTTATGAGACTATTTCATAATTTTCCAAAATTTATTATAAATACTCATAGATTTCAGAAATTGCACAAGTGGCAAAGTTTTACAACTCCCCACACATGACCCCTCATCTTCATTTCGCGCTTGAGGAGGATTGGTCGCACCACCGGCTAGCCGGCCACCACTGGCCAGTGTGACAGCCAAAAAAGATTGTCCGGCCACCCCCATCTCACGGTGGCCGGCGACGACCCTAGAACCGTCGGAATCCGACGAAAATAAGTGAGAAACTTGCGACCTTCTCCGTCTCAATCCCGGCTCGTCGTTTGGATCCACGTGTCAAGCCACCAGTCAAATAGAAGCTCTCAGAGAGTACTACAAGATGGTGGTGATTTTTTCTGATCTGTGCTCGATTGCACATAAAACAAGGAAGAAATAAATGGTGAATAGTCACCACTATGTAAATAATAGCTCTGATTGGAATTTCACTGATTCCTACGTGTTCGTGGGAGCGTTGGGAGTCTGTATATGCCTCGGAATCTTGGTAAGACCTCCCGATAAAAACTAGATATTTTCAAGTTTCACATTTTGTATTCGGATGCTTCCAGTAGTGTCATAGTTAACATATTGACTTTTAATGAATTGGATAAGTTAGAATGTATCGAATTTATGTTATTGGTAGAATTCGGTTGAAATCAGAATGAATTAGACCGATCTGATAGGATTACCCAGTTTCCAGTAAAATCAAATTTCGTGTGTGACGATGCTTCGATGAATGAAATGTTAAATATGAGTGATTTATGTCGATTGTAGGAGCGAGGCGAGGTATACCGTTATGCCTATGACTTCAGAGACCACGCCACTGTTGAGCTCGCAGCTTGTAGAGAGTACATATTAGTCCACTGGGAACTAACCGGAGAATGAAGGAGTCGCCACCCAATATAAGACATTGGGAATCATCTAAGGCCGCATTGTACTCCTCGCAAGGTTCGACCTTAAACCCGTTTAGGTTCGAAATGGTCTTTTACCTATGTCAGTATAATATCCAGACCCAAAGGAGGATCCATATGTCTTATAATATAAGAATCATACAAAACAATTTATATTTCACGCAACAGGCAATCATCCATAAAAAAACGATAAAATAAAAATTACAAAATTATAAAATATCCAAAAATTATCAAAGCAATAATAAAAATGAGAATTAAACATATCGAATAAGCCGAGCCGGATAAATTTTTTTATGCAATTAATATATAGCCGGATATATATTGTTATGTCTGGCCGGACATGATAGATGTCTAGTTAGATTTTTTGTGTAAACCAGAAAGATCATAGAACGTAGAATTATCCATATGTCAGTCATGATAACATCAGAAACAGAAGAATCAATAGTGAAACAACAATAGCAATAGATAGACATCTAATCATGAGGACATATTTCGTCGGCCTGGTCTCGTTGGGACTTGGCCGGATGTATATATAGCAGGCCATAATCACTTGATGTCTGGCCGGACTACGAATGAGTCAGGTCGGACATACTATGTATCCAGTACTGCGGATTTTACGATATAACACATATTCAATTAGTAATATATCATATCATGATGATTAAACAGCAGGAAACAAAAAATGCTAATAATAATAAAAAGGAAAAAGAAACATGATAAACATAAAAGAAACAATACAATAATGATAAAAGTAATTTCGAAACCGCACACATCGCTTCGTGTGGTAGTGGAATTGTGTCTAGAGTGCAAACTATACTACCGCTCATTTGAAATTGACTATGGAATCTACGTCCGAGTTTCTATCCTATATAACACAGAAATACAAACAGCCGGATGTAGCCAGAAGATCGGTCGGATTTACAGTGTGACAAATGCACGTCCGGCCAAACATATTGGATGTCCGGTTGGATATGCGGCATTAGTTAAATGAACTACAAAATGCGAAAGTTTAGGTTTAGAGCCCTCAAATCTTACTTTTCCACGTAATTCGGCTATGAAAACGCCTCTGAAAACTTGGTTTAGTTGCTAGATCTTGCTGGAAGTTGGGGATTTAGGGTTACTATTTTGAGTTTCAACGTTCTATCAAAAGGTTGAAAGTTGCCCTTGCTTATGTGATTTGATCATTTATTTATAATGTTAGGGTTTGACTAATAAGGAAATGATCTCATCAGTTATGGAAATATTTCAAGAAGAAAGTGTGGTTTTATGAAAATTATTTAAGAAAGAAAGAAATCAAATCCTTCTATAAGATTGGAAATTCGACTCATGTTCGGCCTGACTTGGGTTATATATGACATCTGAAAACTCAGAAGTATTTGCGAGATGAGATAAGTATTTTATATGATGTGTACTAAAATATCAGTTGTTGTTTGTACTGTTGGGGTTTTATCAGGGCGGCGCAGCGGAAGAAGCGCGGTTCGGGCGAAATCGTAGTTTAAAAATTTTAAACTTACGAATAAATTATTCAATATCCAATATTAATAATACATTCATATTTCATCTAAACATATTTATTCAATATCAAATAACAACATAAATAATATAGAAACACCGCGAAATTTTAACGAAAACGTTTTTTCCGTAAAATAGCATAAAACGCATTTTCGACCGAACCGACCGACCAATGCACATGGGGGCTGCTCAGGTCAGCCCCAAAAATATTTGGACAGTTTGTGGGCTGCCCGAACAATGACCAACTCACTTTTTGGACAGCCGTTATCCGGTAACACTGTTTTTCGCCGTTTTCACTTATTTTCACTCCAAAATAATTTTCGGTAATTATTTTTCTTGGAAAATTAAAATAAACTTATTTTTTTTAATTACTCAAATACTTAAAAACTGAAATTTTACCCAATAAATCATATTTCTTGAAAATTACCGTTTGACCCCTAAACTTTGCATTTTGTTCATTTTAGATGATTCCAAATCAGTTCTAAAATGATTTTAAATATGTCCAACACATCAAAATATAAATTACAACAAAAACCCCACTAAATTCCAAAATTACCGAGAACACCCTAAAGGTTTCCAAATTTTGTAATTTAGTCTAATCTTGTTCAAAACAAGTCAAGATCAAATCCAATCAATCCCAAATTTAATATGCATCATATACACACCATAATATATCACATATATGAAAAATCCCAAAATTGGAATAGGTTAAGAACCCTAATTACTCCAATTACTCCAATTGATCAATTTACACTAAATTGAATAAATTCAACACTTTAATCAATTCTTTAACACACCAAACAAGTCTCACCACTTGAAATAACACAAGAACTATTCTAGATCATAAATGAGAGGCCTTAAAACTCTAGAATGGCAACTTGATTACTAATTAATCAAAAGAATGCTTAATAACCAATTATAAGCATACTTTGTTAATAAACATGCAAACATCTTTCCAACAAGTCTCAAACCAATTTAATTACATACTTAAATAGTAGAGAAAATTCTAAGCAACATATATTGAAGCTTAGAAACATGGAAATATTTTTCTAGTTGGAGAAAGTTGGAAAATACTTACAAAATCAAATTTTCCTTAAGCTTTTTCCTTTGTTCTTCAAGCTTTTCTCTCAAACTTTACTTGTAATAATTTAGGTAACTTGTGTTAATCAAATAAAAAAAAATCCTTATATATTTTTCTCCAAATGGGCATGAATGAGAGAAAGCAATAATGAGATTTTTGTTAATTTCATTTCAATTTCATTTAGTTAGTTACTTGTTTCATTTGGTAACTATTACCAAAAAAGTAAATCAACAAGTGTAACCAACCAAAACATACCATTTCCTAATCATTAATCATGGAAAAATATATTTATAAAATAATTACTTTAATCATTCAACATTTAAATAATTAAATAATTAAATACAAATATCTTAAATATATGTATTATATTTACATTAAATAATCAAAATACATATATTAATGATATATATCAAATATCTCAATTTGACATTTAATTAATGTGTATTTAATAAAATCAAATATTAAATACAAATACACATTAATTAGGAAATTACCATTAGGTCCATTTGCATGTATTTTTCGTTTAACCGTTAAACGACTTATAAATAATCTTCAATATTCATAAACATTGCCCTAGTGCTCTATGAGTATATTTCATTAGTGAGACTCTCTAGATTCAGGCATATCCATCACGAAATCCAATTTCGTGTCCATGATTCATTTTGAATGTATTTTTCGTTTAACCATTAAACGACTTATAAATAATCTTCAATATTCATAAACGTTGCCCTAGCGCTCTACAAGTATATTTCATTAGTGAGACTCTCTAAATTCAGGTATATCTGTCACGAAATCCAATTTCATGTCCATGATTCACCCACCCGTAAATTATGACGACCACAGATAAACTTGTTGAATCATACAGGTCGAGGTCATTGCATATGTATAATCCATCAGTCACAGGTATCCGGATTATCCCAAAGAAATATATATAAACGTCAAATCTCTATAGGTATAATCATGTCGACGTATCTATTAGCAATCTTCTAAATAACACTCGAAACTTACTTTCGAAGTATACCACGGTCATGGATTTAAAAATTGCTAATCATATAATGAATACTTATCCATGTACACAGGACTGACGGATCCTATCTTGATACACACATGATATCATGAGCATGAGTCAACACCCAACGAACAGACAGAGGTCTGATCTTAATAGATCGGTGACGTGACTGTCATCTAAGTGTGGAGGATAACTCATATATCCACAGTGGTATCTCAAGTCAAAGAATCACTATGCTACTCAACCCGAGAAGATTCCTATTGACGTTGGTGTACCATCTATTAGGAAATCTTCGGTGAGTCATTCAGTGTTTATCAAATAAATAC
The DNA here is from genome assembly GCA_019454045.1 of Zanthoxylum bungeanum. Lineage (NCBI taxonomy): Eukaryota > Viridiplantae > Streptophyta > Magnoliopsida > Sapindales > Rutaceae > Zanthoxylum > Zanthoxylum bungeanum. Next base: position 103,200 of record SKCR01039722.1, read on the forward strand.
ATACACGTCTATACGTGTCTCCTGAGACTCATGGTTAACTGGGATAAGCCATCGGACCAAATCCGAAATACGACATGTACTAGTCTCAGCGGATTTTACTAAACGACCCGTGTCCGTAAATCTTGACTAGGAACTTAATTTGATAATATATATCTAGTAGTGACACTTCTCAATGTCAATTACAAGCTACGTTGTAATTACGCACTACATTATATATTACCGGGTCTTTGTCTAATATATATATATATATATATATATATATATATATATATTATATATATATATATATATATATATATATATAGATATATATATTATATATATATATATCACTAAACATGATTTAGTTTCAATCTAATGAATTAGATCGATTATATAAAATAAAAGACAAGAGATGCAACCATAAATAAGTAATATTATGGAAAAAGGTATTGCTCGTATTCATGAATCAGACATAAATACGATCCGGATTGACGCTCTGAGCACCAACCATAACATGTAAGTAGGACAAATATGTGTAAATATATACATGTATATATATATATATATATATATGTGTGTGTGTGTGTGTGTGTGTATGTATGTATATATGTATGTATTGATGGGGTTTTGGGCGATGGGGCGCAGCGGAAGCGCGGGTCGGGCGAAATCAGATTTTAAAACTTTTTCAAAATACCGAATAAATTATTCAATATCTAATATGAATAATTTATTCATATTTCACCTAACCATATTTATTCGATATCAAATATTAACATAAATATAGTTGAAACCTCACGAAACTTTTACGAAAACCGATTTTCCGTAAAATGACTTAAAACGCATTTTAGACCGAACCGACTACCCGACACCTATGGAAACTATCCAGGTCAGCTCCAATAGTGTCGGGACCGTTCATAGGCTTCCCAAACAGTGATGGACTCACGGTTAGGATAGCTGTCACCCGGTTGGCTCAAAATCCACCCGGTAACGCCGTTTTTGGCAGTTTTCGCTTATTTCAAGTCGGAAACACTTTCCGGAAATTGTACCAACTCCCAAAACACATCCATTACATTCGTAGGACATCAAAAACATCCCAGAATTTCCATTTTGGGCAGATCTAATCTGCAGACCGAAATTCATCAAAATTCATGCTTTAATTCCATTTTTCACCAAGATTAATCTAATTAATCCATCACCAAATGAGTCCACCACAAATGAATAACTCTAGAAAAATTCTAGGCTATATAAGACTGGATCAATAACTCTATAATGGAAACAATATTATCCAACAACAATTTGAACAAAATTGGAAACAAATTACACTAATTAGTTCCAAAATCTACTTCACACATGCCTCCTAACTTCCAATCCATCCACCAAACAACAAAGCCCCAAATTTTCAGATTTGAGAGAAACCCTAGAACACTTTCTAAATCAACAAGAAAGAAGAAATCATATTTCTAAGCTTGGGGTTAAAAGATTACCTCTTAATCTCTTGTTTCCTAAGCTTTTCCTTTGATTTTCCCTTTAAATCTTCAAGGTTTTGAAACAAATTTACAAACCCATTTTTTGGAGAGTGATTCGGCAGCCATGGAAGACAACAAGAGAGAGAAAATCAAATCCTCTTTTTATATAGTTGTATGGGCCAAATTTGGTCCAAGGGCAAAACCGTCATTTCACTTTGAACCCAACACCAGGTGAGGCCCAAAAAGATAACTCAGCCCATTAAACTCTAAACCATTTACAAAAATAAAAGGACAAACCTCTTTAATTGTTTCTCTCTTTTTCCCAACAAAGAATATATCTCCACATGCAAATTATCTTCCCACCAAAAACCTAAACAATAAACATGTGAGAGACCCCATTTCCAGAAATCACAGCACGTTGTGGGTCTCCTATACAGCTTCTGTTACAGCTGTAAAGCTACCTCTTTCAAATCTATAAAAGGATACGTAACTCAGCATACAGGGCAGTCAAGTCAGAGTTCTTCAATCCAAGCATTACTTCTCATATACAAGCCTCTGCTCTCTGACACAAACTCTCAGAGCTTCACATTTTCTAAACACTTTGCTCCGCCCTCACGGCCACCCAAAGAAGGTTAAGGTAATAGCAAATCTTGCTTTCACATTTTACTTATTCACTGCTCATTTCATACGACTGACTTGAGCGTCGGAGTGCCCCCGGCACCCACCACACCGGTGGGCAGTCTACTCCCGCTCACTCTACCTTTGTCTTGCAGGATCGCTAATGCCCCCAACCTACAAATTCTGATTGTGGACCTCGGCCGAATTCCAGCATCCACAATAGTGAAGACCGAATTTGGCCTTGGGGGGCACTTTTGTCTTTTTTGAAATTTGTCAAATTAAATCCAATTTACCTTTATATTTAACCAATCAAAATTGGACAAATAAAAGTGTAACAAAAGTCATACCAAATATTACAATAGTATGTCACCATGTATCATATGCATAATGAAAATTGGATAAGGTTTGAAATTTCAATTATTTAATTATTTAACATTTAAATAGCTAAATAATTAAATAACAACCTTACATGTATTTTTATTTATATTAAATAACAAATACATATATATATGGCATGTGTCAAAATCTCATTTGACGATTAATTAATGTGTATCTAATCATATTATGTATCAAATATAATACACAATAATTATTATCGAACAAAATCTCCTAATGCACGCGTTATCGTTTAACCGATTAAACGATCCGGAATAACTCATTTAATCTGATGAAGTGTTATGAATAATCTATATTATTCATTTTGTGTTGCCCAAGTGCTCAACGAGTACACTTTATATTGTGAGACTCTCTAAGTTTAGGTTTATCCGTCATGAAATCCAATTTCGTGTCCATAATCCACCCACTCATGGATTATGACGACCACGGATAATCTCGCTAAACTATGCAAGCTGAGGTCATAGCATACGTATAATCCCTTCGTCACAGGCCATCTGTATTATACCTGGGATATAGATCAGAACGTCAAATTTGTTCGGTATAATACAGTCGACTTTAAATTTATGATCACGAAATAACACTCGGAACTGGTTTCCGAAGTTATACCACAGCCATGGATTTACTAGATCGTAAACACGTGAGGATGTCTATGCCATGTACACAGGACTGTCGGATCCTATCTTGATATGCACAGGATATCATGAGCATAGTCTACACCCAACGAACCGACGGAGGTCTGATCATGGCTAGATCGTTGACGTGACTGCCTTCAAAGTGTGGAGGATAACTCATATATCCACAGTGGTATCGCAAGTCGAAGGACCACTATGCTCGCTCAACTCGAGAATGCTCCTATTGACGTTGGTGTACCATCTATTAGGAAACCTTCAGTGAGTCGTTCAATGTCCTATCAAATAAACACCTACATGTCTATACGAGTCTCCCGAGATCATGGTTCACTACGATGAATCATCATGCCAAGTCACGATATACGACATGTACTGGTCTCAACGGATTTTACTAACCAACTCGTGTTAGCAAATCTTGATCAGGAACTTTATTTAAGGATATACAACTAATAGTGCGCTTACCAATGTCAATTACAAACTACGTTGTAACTGCGCATTATACTTTAAATCCTAGGGTCTTTGTCTAATATACACTTATCACTGAACCAGATTCAGATTTGATCTAATCGTAATCAGATTGAATAAGTGTATAAAAGACAAGAGCGCTACCGTTAAATTAGTATTATGGAAAATACAACTGCTCGTATTTATGAATCGGACATAAATACGATCCAGATTGGCACTCCGAGCACCAACCCTAACAATTTCTCCCACTTGCTCTAGTGTCAATCCATGATATCCTATACACATCTCAATGTGTATCGCATACTCATAGCCCTCAAGAGCTCACCAGCACTCAAGAGGTAGGCAAGAACAAGTAATCATGCTTTAACAAATCGAGTCTGTCAAACAAACCCAACCGTTTTCCTTAGTCAGCATCATTCATATTTTGCAGAATCCAAATTCCACATCAATATGACTCAGACGCTATATCAGTAATGTGCTATAGCTACTGAGTTGTCTATGTATTTAGAGATTAAATCCAAATATTGTAAGACAACCGCGAGCACTATACTAATATGAAAACTTCTAATCTATAGGGTCACTTTGCAACTTCATAAGTCAATATTTCATAAGTTGCAACTGATTCCATTAGTACAGTAGAATCAATGGTGACACTCACACTATATCTTTTCTGACTTTATATGACATAGACCATCTAATGTCATAATTAGGATCAAAACTAATCTGACGTTATGGTTGCTGAATAAATTCTCCATGTATAAGAAACTCGTTCTTAATATCTCAAAGATAACAAAGAACATGTTTCAAGACTCATCATATGGTCTGCAGCATATCAAAATAACTTGTAACAATTACGATTAAATTGATATATTAATCGCACATAATATAGTATTCATTACCTCATCATCCTATGATGCATAAGATTGACTAGACATTCCAAACAATCTATCTCTCGTCAAAGGAATCATCCTTTACGAAAGATGAACACTATATATATAAAAGACACGTTAACTGTCAAACAGTTGTACTAACTGTCGTACAAATAGTCTTACTGTGTCTTTTATTAGATCATATCTAATACGCGACTAATGAGAGTTTCTCACAAGTCTCTTAGTTTTATATCATATATAAAACTTTATATCAAATATATCAGAGACTAATCCTACTGCATACACGGAGAAAAGAGGACTTAGGATATATAATACTAGAAAGAAATTTGTACGCTCCCACTAACCATACTGACAAATACGTATTTTCTATATTACGATAAGACTAGACAATCTGGCAGATATCAAAATCAGAGAACAAGAATTTCCAGAAAGCTTATCTGAGTCTACAATAGGCTCCATAAGCTAGTATATCAAACTTTGATCTTAGCAGAATACAAACTCTAAGGCCATTCTAGAATGAATTTCTTCAAACAAAGAAATCACAACTGATCTCTCATTCGAAGAAATCACTCAAGAACGCCACTTTGCATTCTTTAGCCAAAATACGGTTTAATATCAACATTAACCAACAGATCTTTAATTATTCAATCAGTGCGACTAGAGATAAGTTTTCTCAGAATCTACAATAGACTACTGAGTATAACTTTCTCACTGTCATACTATAAAGGTCAAGCCTTTATCGAGCTCACTTAGCTTTTGCTGCGCAAATAATTTGCACATTTTATGAACTATTCATAATAAAAGCATAATCAAGTTGAAAACTTGATCGTAGCAAGTTATGAACAATCTTAGATCTATGGTTCAATGCTAAGTCAACATCCAATGTCAATCACCAAGTAATAAAATAATTTTATTGCTCGGGATTGTAGAAAATATATTCTATCAAACATAATATAATATTCTATTAAATAGAATAAATGATTAACCTTTCACTCGTACCTCCGAGGCACAAGTACTTTCAATTATATAACAATTATACAAAAGAAAGTCTCAAATCTTAAACTTTTCAAGATTCGAATTTTCTACATATACATATCATATATGTAATTGTAGAAACAAATGGAACCTAAATTAAAAGGATGAATTAGTGTTACTGGAGCATAACCCCCAATAGTATTGAAAACCAATTCGGTAACTCTCAATATCAACGAATCAAATCATATAAGATTCGATAACTCTCATTGACCAATTCCATCAGAATGGAATCGCGGAAAATTAATACTAAGTAAGAATCACATTCATTAAATAACTACAGAACTAATTGCCATAAATTCATGCGTTTGATCAAATCAAACATCTTCGAACAATTCAAAGACGCGCAATGAATTTTAAAGATAAAGTTTTCAACACTACAGATAAAATATCTTTGAACTATTCAAAATATTCTATCCGAGTTTCATTAGTAACATATTGACAGTTCTTGAACAATTCAAGACGTTCAAAATGTTCTCTATTAGAAACACGTAACTGAGTCATGACAAATCATCAACTAAGTTACAGAGCATAGAAAACTATCTAAGGCAATTTTCTAATTCATTAAACTACACACATCCAATATATTAGTTTAATAAATCTGTGGTCCAACGACAATCATCGGTTAAATGAGATTTAATCACAACCTGAATACAATATTCATTAAATGGATAAGGATATGTGGTGTGATCTCATATCAGACCATCCTTTACCATAAGGAATAAGCATCCAATGCTTTTATGATAAAACCTCATAATGCACAGTACTAAGTTATTTATTTTACCGAATATTTTCTTAATGTTTATCTTTCATTAATGACTCTACTAGTCACTTTAAAAATATGTAACAACTGTTTATACAGAACAAGTAACTATCCAATAGTTACATGTTCTGATATCAAATATCAAAACAGTTATTAAATATTATTTTAAATAACTAGACGGGAGATCTGGTATCCAATACCTATAGTTGTCGTATTGTGAGAATCGATATTCTCTATAGACAACTATACGCATCTCCTTTCTTAAGCTTTATAATTTGCGTTCAATTATTCACAACAATTACAAATGATTGATTAGCAAATTGTATAAGACACTTGACTTCTAAAAGTCACTAAAGCTAAGAAACGTCATTAAAAGATAAATAAACACTTAAGGGGTTTTCTTAATACCAGTCAAGAATCTCGAGACATGAACTATTCAAGTCAATTCTTACTGCATAAGAAACAATTCTTTCTAGATAAATATCATAAACCATATATCTATTTAGATTACCTAATTGTGACTTAGTAATTAAGTCACAAACCATCTTGATTTTCGAAGAAAATCGGAACAACAGTTCCCGATGGTTTTTAAACTAATCTAACAATATATAAGTCTACTGTCTTCCTAGAACCTATTCTAGAACTACGCAACCATAAGTAAAGTCAAAAAACCTATATATTCAAGTAATATACTATGCAGTAGATTAGAAGCATAAATCTATAAACAATATAGAATAAAGGAAAACGAAAGCAGTAAATTCCATAAAATTACACGCTGCTTGGGTTATGGATTTTTAACCCAGCAGTGTCTCCCACTACTTTACGTAATACCGTAATCCTCAACAGACAACAGGAATTCAATAATTAAATCGAATTCCATAGTGAGAGTAGGATCCCATGAATATATTTCGACTCACATCTTTGGCACGTTCTCGCCTACGTATATTCATTAGGTAGACAACTCTTTGTCAATCACTCACCAGTGACTCCTGGTTTCGGTCCTGACCGTTTCTCACTGTGACAGCTTTGGCATGTTCACAGGGAGGCGTATCAAGGCTACACTTGCCAATGACAAACTCAAGCTATCGGTGTAGTCCTGAAAACTTTGGTATGGATAATAATCCTATAACTACACCCTCAAAGCTTTGGCACGATCTCGGATGCACTTATAGAAAAATACCCATAAACTGTACTGACAAGACGGACCAAGAAACATGTATCCAATACACGTTATTTTATAGCCATATTTCAAAGCGGGGATTTTCCTACGGAAATTATATTCTACATCCAATGAAGAATTTTAATCTAAATCATTTTCTAAACATTTCAATTCTACCTTAGAACACATAACTCAATTTAACTATTAAATTTCTGTTACATTTTCCATTAACGTAGAACTGAAAAGTAAAGAAACATATCTAGATTCCTAAGCATGTGCGAACATTAAAATTGGATTTTATATCTAATATCAAGCATGAATAATGTAATGGTTGAAGCATCAGACCCGCTCTGATACCATTTTTGTTGGGGTTTTGGGCAATGGGGCGCAGCGGAAGCGCAGGTCGGGCGAAATCGTATTTTAAAATTTTTTCAAAATACCGAATAAATTATTCATAATTATTCCATATCTAATATGAATAATTTATTCATATTTCACATAAACCTATTTATTCAATATCAAATATTAACATAAATATAGTTGAAACCTCGCGAAACTTTTACGAAAATCTATTTTCGCAAAATGGCTTAAAACGCGTTTTTGACCGAACCGCCTTCCCGACACTTATGGAAACTGCCCAGGTCAGCTCCAATAGTGTCGGGACCGTTCATAGGCTTCCCAAACAGTGATGGACTCACGGTTTGGACAGCTGTCACCCGGTTGGCTCAAAATCCACCATGTAAAGCCGTTTTTGGCCGTTTTCGATTATTTCAAGTCGGAAACACTTTCCGGCAATTGTGCCAACTCCCAAAACATATCCATTACATTCGTAGAACATCAAAAACATCCCAAAATTTCCAGTTTGGCCAGATCTGATCTGCAGACCGAAATTCATCAAAATTCATGCTTTAATTCCAATTTTCACCAAGATTAATCTAATTAATCCATCACCAAATGAGTCCCACCACAAATGAATAACTCTAGAACAATTCTAGGCTATCTAAGAGTGGATCAATAACTCTATAATGGCAAAAATATTATCCAACAACAATTTGAACAAAATTGGAAACAAATTACACTAATTAGTTCCAAAATCTACTTCACACATGCCTCCTAACTTCCAATCCATCCACCAAACAACAAAGCCCCAAATTTTCAGATTTGAAAGAAACCCTAGAACACTTTCTAAATCAACAAGAAAGAAGAAATCATATTTCTAAGCTTGGGGTTAAAATAGTACCTTTTAATCTCTTGTTTCCTAAGCTTTTCCTTTGATTTTTGACAAACCCAATTTTTGGAGAGTGATTCGGCAACCATGGAAGACAACAAGAGAGAGAAAATCAAATCCTATTTTTATATAGTAAAGACCGAATTTGGCCTTGGGGGGCACTTTTGTCCTTTTTGAAATTTGTCAAATTAAATCCAATTTACCTTTATATTTAACCAATCAAAATTGGACAAATAAAAGTGTAACAAAAGTCATACCAAATGTTCCAATAATATGTCACCATGTATCATATGCATAATGAAAATTGGATAAGGTTTGAAATTTCAATTATTTAATTATTTAACATTTAAATAGCTAAATAATTAAATAACAACCTTACATGTATTTTTATTTACATTAAATAACAAATACATATATTTATGGCATGTGTCAAAATCTCATTTGACGAATAATTAATGTGTATCTAATCGTATTATGTATCAAATACAAATACACAATAATTATTATCGGACAAAATCCCCTAATGCATGCGTTATCGTTTAACCGATTAAACGATCCGGATTAACTCATTTAATCTGATGAAGTATTATTAATAATCTATATTATTCATTTCGCGTTGCCCAAGAGCTCAACGAGTACACTTCATATTGTGGGACTCTCTAAGTTTAGGTTTATCCGTCATGAAATCCAATTTGGTGTCCATAATCCACCATTCATTGATTATGACGACCATGATCAGAACCGTACACTTCATAAGCCGAGGTCATAGCATACGTATAATCCATCCGTCACAGGCCATCCGTATTATACGTGGGATATAGATCAGAACGTCAAATTCGTTCGGTATTATACAGTCGAATTTCAATTTACGATCACGAAATAACACTCGGAACTGATTTCCGATGTTATATCACAACCATGGATTTACTAGATCGTAAACACGTGAGGATGCCTATGCCTTGTTCACAGGACTGACAGATCATATCTTGATACGCACAGGATATCATGAGCATCAGTCCACACCCAAAGAACAGGCGGAGGTCTGATCATGGCTAGATCGTTGACGTGACTGCCATCAAAATGTGGAGGATAACTCATATATCCACAGTGGTATCGCAAGTCGAAGGACCACTATGCTCGCTCAACTCGAGAAGGTTCCTATTGACGTTGGTGTACCATCTATTAGGAAACCTTCAATGAGTCGTTCAGTGTTGTAGGACATAGAAATCAGCGACGCTGTTCCAGGCTCGCGGCCCAGTCGGGAGTACGGAGTAGCCAGCGGGGGACTAAACCGAAGAATAAAATGGAGTCGCCACCCAGTGTGAACTGGAAAATGATTTAAGGCCGCACTCACCCCTCGCGAGGGAAGACCTCAAACCGTTGGGTTCAGAATGGTCCATTACTTATGCCACTTGCAATGAACTGATTTATGTGATAATATAATCGAGTCTACGCAACATATATTCGTAAGAATAACCTACGTCTAAGTTTGCATACAACCTATATCTAATTTTGCATGCATAAAAGTAAATTGAAATAACGGCAAGCACACAATCTCATGGACACATTAAATTGAAAAATACGGAAATATAAATAAATAATTTTCTAAGCATAAACATTAAAGAGATATCATTAAGTTCCTAATGCGGAAGAAATAACTAAATCATGCATGGAAATAACGTGCTATTTCTAATGAACCATGGATAAACATAAGATTAGATAAAACGAAATATGTGCGTTTCTCAAGTAGTACGTAGAGTTGTATCCCAAGTATAGACCGCACTACCGTCCATTCGGATTAGGCTACGGAATTTACATCTGGGTTTCCATCTGATATACCACGAGAGATAGCAAAAAATCATTCATCCCACAACAATAACATACATGAACCAACAATACGCATGCGAAGAAGTACTAATAAATAATAATAAAAAAATTGAACGAGAATAAATAAAAGGGTGCCCTTCAGGTCTTACCTTTTAAGTTGCCTCTTGGAAGTGCGTTACACGGCCGTAAGAAGGGTTAATGCTCCGCAACACCTCTGGTTTACTGGTTCGATGTTTTAATTCACCGCCTCGCTGTTTTGGGCTGTTGGTTTCTCTGTTTTTGCTGTATTTTTTGGTCGTTGTTTTTGGTTAATGTTTGCGGTAATTAGGGACTGTTTTGGGTGACTGTTTGTGCGATTTAAGGACTATTTTTGTTGCAGACTGTTTATGCGGTAAAAGGTGCAGTTTTACGGACTGTTTCTGTGATAATTGAGGTTGTGTTCTAGGGACTGTTTTGAGGTATTTAGAGGGGTTTTAGGGAGCAGTTTGCACGGTAGTGCAGGGGCAGTTCAGGGACTGTTTTGCTGTAAAAATAGGGTGCAGTTCGGGGGACTATTTTGGGTCTGTTTTTGTCTCGATTTTGGGGCTGATTTTTGGACTGTTTCTTGCGGTCAATGAGATGTTATTTGTGCATTATTTTGTTGCTTTGGGTTTTGTTTATTATCGGTGGAGGGGTTTATTTCTTAGTTATTGTGTCGGTTTTTAAGCAACTTTAGTGGAGAGCTGGTACGTTGTAGTTGTTGAGGGGTGAGGGGCTGCTTTCACGTGATGTTTAGGGTTGTGATGAATTAGGGCTGCGTGGAAGAAAGATGAAGAATAGCTATTTAGGCTGCTGTGTGTGAATAAGTGTGCGGCGCAAAGAGTATAAAACAACAGCAACATGAAGCAGCTTAGTGGACGTGAAGCAGCTCAGTTGGCATGAAGGCTGGAGGTTGAAGGGGCGCATGCATGAGAAGGTTTGTTAGTGGCTGTGTGTTGCTGAGAAGAGGTGAGAGGTTTCTTTGTGTGTTATGCCGAGAGAGGTGAGAGGGTTGCTTTGTTGATTTTTGTTTTTTTCGTGAATGAGCTCTAGTGTTTATTTGTTATGGAGTTTTCGTGAATGAGCTCCCCCCTAAGGTTTGGTTTGTGTGTCTTTTTATAGGAGTGGGTTAAGGTTGTCCTTGTATGGGTAGGAAATGGAGATTATGTGATCATGGGAAGATTTAATTAGTTTGTTATAAGGAAATGATTTCTTTAATTTAGGAAGATGATTTATTTAGTTTAGGAAATGAATTTATGGGATTTGATTTAATTTATTTAGTTTAGGCATGTGATTTAATTTGATTTATTTAATTTGGGAAGGTGATTTATTTAGATTTTAACATGTGTTTAATTATTTTGGATTGGGCTTTGAGGCTTGGGTGTGTGGCTTGGCTGTGTGTGGGCTTGGTGTGTGGCTTGGTATGGGTTGCGGGGGTTTTGGGCTAAGGATGAATTTTAAAACAGAGATCCAACGAGCGAACCCGAAGATAAGCAAATGAATTAAGTCCAACAAGTTATTGATTTCTGAATTTTCCTTTCCGACGTCTGTTTCTCGCGACTTCCACAACTCATCGGGTAGTGCCTCCATATAAGGCTCATCATCGGGACTTATATGCAAAAATGTAGTGCCTACAGTCGCCCCCACATTGATGGGACTTATGCAGTGTGTGACAATGACAATCCTATCAAAGTTATGCATGCATTTTTACTTTCCTGGCTCGCCAGCTGCTGCTTGACTTGCATGTTGCTACGAACTGAGTTGATAAGGTGGCGAGGTGCGTCGACCCCCAAGGTTCATCCCTGCAAGATGTTGCGATCTCTAGGAATCACTACCGAACTGAGTTGATAAGAGATGGTTCATTTCCGAGCCGTGCTCCATTTCCGGAGCGCCATTTCCGGCATGCTAAACCTCATTTTCGAGGCGTCGCTGATGTGATGGTCCATTTCTGAACCATGCTCCATTTCCGGAGTGCCATTTTCGGCATGCTAAACCTCATTTCCGAGGCATCGCTGATGTGATGGTCCATTTCTGAACCGTGCTCCATTTCCGGAGCACCATTTTCGGCGTGCTAAACCTCATTTCCGAGGCGTCGCTGATGTGATGGTCCATTTCCGAACTGAGCTCCATTTCCGGAGTGCCATTTCCGGCGTGCTAAACCTCATTTCTGAGGCATCGCTGATGTGATGGTCCATTTTCGAACCGTGCTCCATTTCCGGAGTGCCATTTCCGGCGTGCTAAACCTCATTTCTGAGGCGTCGCTGATGTGATGGTCCATTTTCGAACCGTGCTCCATTTCCGGAGTGCCATTTCCGGCATGCTAAACCTCATTTCCGAGGCATCGCTGGTGTGATGGTCCATTTCCGAACTGTTACTGATGAGATGATGGTCCATTTCTGAACCGTTACTGATGAGATGGTGGTCCATTTCCGAACCGTTACTTGTTGAGATGGTGGTCCATTTCTGAACCGTTACTGATGATGTGGTCCATTTCCGAACCGTGACTGAGTTGCTCATCTTTGCCACTTTTTTCCTTTTTTCTTCGTAACCTGCGAACACAAAAACAAAAATTGCATGTATATTATTTGTATACATATATGCATGGATTTATTTCCTATTCCGATGGGTTAGGCCTTCCTTGTGCTCCTTGGTGCCATTTGCCTACAAATGTCTCTGGTCGCCCCCTGGGCATGCTTTCAGTTTCCTTTTGCCAAGATTGCTCAATTCTCTTTTGTCTCATGGCTCAAGTTCCCATTATATCCCTTATTCGCGGGGTGGTAAACTGGTCGCCCCTAGTCTTGGTTTAGCTTTCTGCTCTTCGTTACTTGCACTCGGCCAAAGTAGATCATGTGATGTGACGTTCCATATCAACATATTATATTGCCTTTTACGAAATAGTCCCAATAGTTATACATATTATCGTCCTCAAAGAATGCCCAGTATTGAAACCGAAGAACCTTCAAAATACTCGATGTAACTCAAATCCGACTGTTTGAATAAATGATATGAACCAGACTCAAAGTGTGTGTGTGCAAAGGTTCTTTTATAGCTTGATCCTTAGGTAAACCAACTCGATGATTTTGTTTCAAAGGATGGGATCAATGGGTCAAACCAACTTAGATGTCTTGATCATGCTCTGTGATTACTTTTCCGTACTCAATGCGATATGATTTTCTTTTCATTTTCTTTGTCTTTTTTTTTACACACCTACCCTTTAAGGTAGCATTTCTCCTCATGGTGGTCCTAATACTCGCCCATGGGTAGCTTCAGGCTTATCTGTTATAGGTGGTTTATATTTTTTTCTTTAGAGACTTTTCTTTTGTTTCCAGCCATACCACATATCGTAACACAAGTAAGTCAGGATGGACATCTAAGCGAACAGTCATTCATCAATCTGCACTATCTTCAACTAGTCACATTGCCGACTACTCAGGCTTTCACCGCTAAGATCCTATAATTAAGTGCTCGCGAGTCTAGTCAAGATCAACTACTCAAAATATCGGATGAGAGTACCTCTCGCACATATCGTTTCTAAGGTTTCACCCTAAATCAAACAATTTCATCATTGGACATATGTCTAACCATCAAGGACTTCTCTCTCTCTCTCTTTTTTTCTTTTTTTTTCACAGTGGTCTTTCTATCATTGTCGTAAATTTTTATGTTCCTTGGTTTCCTTTTCCCCAATATCCATGTTTACTAAACTCTTCTTGACAAGTCTTCTTTTTTCTAACCCAACGGATATTTATGATGGCTTTTAAGACACATGGGTTAACATGATGCGTGTATGCATGAGATGCATGTGGTTATCAAAACAGAATATATCCTTCCAACCTTATATCTTCCACACCCGTGGTAAGTCCATTTCTGTCCTAGGTGTAGGCACTGCATTTTTGCACATAAGTCCCTATGATGAGTCTCATTTGGAGACACTACCTTTTAAGTCACGGAGGTCACGGAAAACGGACATCGGAAAGGAAAATTCAGAATAAACAAGGTTCACTATTTTCGTTCGTGCTGCGTTCGTGTATACGTTCGAACGCCAAACAGATTACGGGCGTTCGTGCCGCGTTTGAGGAAGCGTTCGAACGGTGTCGGTAATTCTGGTTTTGCTGCTAGCCTCACATCAAGCCCAATTCGCCCAAGCCTTGGGCCACACGCCCAAGCCCACTTAAAACACATATTTACACATGGTGAAATCAAAACAAATCTAAAAATCACATACCAAATTAAAATAAACATTAAAATCAATCAAATATTTTAATTCCTTAATTAAGATATTCACCCACCAATTACACAAGATTCCTTCCTAACTAAACAAAATCACATACTAAATTAAAAAGATATCATGCCTAATTAAAATCAATTATAACAAATTAAAGATATTGACTTCCTAATCTAAACCAAATTTGTCCCCCCTCAATCTTTGACTTTCCTTGCTCAACGCAAAATCAAATCCCTTCCTTGTGAGACAAGGTGAAGCCCTAACCATTCTCTATATAAACAACCTCTAAACAAGACATGCACTCCCCTAGCTCATACATACAACTCACACGAAAATCACAACACACACAAGAAACACCCAAGCTTATGGCACAACTCTCCCTCACTCTCAATAACCGAAGATCACAAACCAAAGAACCCTCATTGCCTTGACCAAAACACATCCCGAACAGCCCCTTTACCTCATCAAAACAGCCCCTGAACCACACCATAACACCACCGAAAATCACACCCAAAACAGTAGCCAAAACATCCCAAGAACAGTAACTAAAATACAGCAGCAGAACAATAGCAAAACGGCAGCGAATCGGAGTCAAAAACAGCAATAAAAGATGGAGAACGACGACTCAAAACAGTAAGACAACGAACGAGAGCAGTGAACCAGTGAACCAGAAGAGTTACGGAGCATCCACCCTTCTGACGATCGTGTATCGTACATCCGAGAGGTGATTTAAAAGGTTAGACCTGAGGGCACTTTTCTCATTAGTTTATATTCGTCTTTTGATTGTTTATTGAATTCTATTCGCATGAGAGTCGTTTGTGGATGCATGTTGTGGCTTGAATAAAATGGAAAATGTGTCGCCTCTTGTGGTATATAGGATGGAAACTCGGACATAAATTTCATAGCCGATTCCGAATGGACGGTAGTATGATCTGTACTTGGGATACAACTCCACGTACCACTTGAGTAATGGCACATTCTTTTGTTTTATGTTGCTTTGATTTATTTATTTTTCGTTATTTGAATTCTGCATGTTACTTTTGTATGTATGATACAATCGAGCGCATGGGCTTAGTAAGTCGGATTAAAGGTCCCCTATTTGGAGGGGTTAAAATCCTTTACCACAATACTTTGCCGCGCCGGTTGATGTGTATTCGGTTGGATATAAGATATGTTCAATCGGATATACTAAGTTTGATATGATTGTCTTTATTCTTGTATGCATGATGTGATCGAGAGAATGGGCTTAGTAAGTGCGATGAAAGGTCCTCTAATTGAAGAGGTTAAAATCCTTTACCATGATGTTTTGCCGTGCCGATTAACGTATATTCGGTTGAATGTAAGATGTGTTCAATCGGGTACATGAAGTCTAAGGTTATTGTCTTTATTTTTTATATGCATTGAGATAAGAGCATGGGCTTATTAAGTGCGATGAAAGGTCCTCTAATTGAAGAGGTTAAAATCCTTCGCCACGATGCTTCGCCGCGCTTCGTATTTCGCTATTTGTTTTTTTATGTATGTATTGCGTCACATTTTGTGCATCAGGTCTGTTCCCGTTCGAACATGTTATCGAACGCTATACGAACGTGAACCTTCTGTTTCCCGTTCGAACGCGTTTTACAAACGCTACTCGAACGCGCATGCATTTTGTTTCATCAGGTCTGGATCCATTCGAACGCGTTGTCAAACGCTACACAAACGCGAACCTTCTGTTTACCTTTCGAACGCGTTTACGAACGCTACACGAATGCGCACACACTGAACTGAGTCTGTCTCATCATATTTCATCCATAATTGCCTCTTGGGTGATCTCTCTTGCATTATGTAGTCAATCATATTATTTGTATTCCTGCAGTTATCCATTCGATGTATTCATGAGATAGTACCCAAGCATGATTAGGTTGTTCTTAGTTTTCCATATCATATGATTGAGAATATGTTCATGAGATTTCCATGTGATGTTGTATGTTGTGATGATTAATTTCATGCATGTGGATTTAGAAGCATGATACTCTTGGAAATAATTGTTACTTAGGTCTGATTAAATTATTACGCAAATCCTTTCATTACAAGTGACATAAGTAAGGACCATTCTGAACCCAACGGTTTGAGGTCTTCCTTTGCGAGGGGTGAGTGCGGCCTAAATCTCATTTTCCCGGTTCACACCGGGTGGCGACTCCATTATCTCGGGTTTAGTCCCCGTGGCTACTCCGTACTCCCAACCGGGCCGCGAGCTGGGACAGCATACGTCGTCCAGTTCCTGTGTCCCACAATCTCGCGACTCCACTGGGGATAGAGAATCGGCCCCGAATATTGTCTTGTAATGATTGGATTTATGTTCTAATTGACTGTGTCTATAGTGGATAAAATGAGGGTTTAATCAAGGGCATTTTGAGGCTAGGTAATGGTTTGGTGTCTTTCTTCATTCACTACCTTCCTAGAAGGAAAAGCTGTGAAGGCACCTATATGGCCATCTACCCTTAGCCTATTGTGATGGACTAATTTGGAGGACTCGTTGTTTATTCCTGACACCAAGCGATAAGAGCCTAAGAGGCTAGGGTACTTAAGAGAGCCTCGCTCCACCCTCCCTCTGGGGAATCTACAACGGGAAATCCATTTGACAGTCAGTCACACACCATAGCTCATTGGCACGTACCTTAGTGTATAAAAATGGGTGCGCTCACTTGGTCGCTCGAACCATTGATTGGGGAGACCTAGTTGGGGACATCCTTCGCCGATGAAAGCCTTTGTCTACACTCTTGTGAACCCACCCATAGACCGGGGTTGTATGGTTAAAGTAACAATTATTTCCTTGAGTATGTGTTGTGGACCATCCTTATTTGGATGCAGTTGGACCATTGTCAGAAATGCGGACTTGCTGGGCCATTAAACTGGGGCGAGTTCGTACCTTATGACCATTGGGCCCAAAGCTTCTGAAATGTTGATGGGCCATCTGTAGAAATTATTGTTTTATGTTTGCATTATCTTTCCTTTGTGCTTGTGTTCGGAACATTACCATTTGGATTTAGTTGGGCTCCTTGCCATGAGATGTGAACTTGTTGGGCCATTTAAACTGGGACGAGTTCACTCATGTGACAGTTAGCCCGAAAGCTTCTGAAATGATGATGAGCCGATTTATGTGAAAATTTTAATGAGTTGATATATTTCTTGTATCGCATGCATCTCATGCATCACATGCACCTCATGCATACATGCACCAGGTTAACCCCATTTTGTCTTGAAAGCCATCATAGATACCCGTTGGTTAGGGAAGAGGAAAGACTTGTCAAAAGACCGAGCAGCCACCAAGAGAATTGGCAGAAGACCTAACCCAACGGGATGGGAAAATTCATGCATACATGCATACACGTAACCCATTTTGCACCCTTTTGTGTTTGTTTTGTTTTGTGTTCACAGGTTTTGAAGAAGAAAAAGAGAAAGCGGTGAAGACAAGCCAATAAGGCATAACAAAAGCACAATATCGGAATTGGGTAATAATCCTGGGGCTGAGGCCCATATTGGTGTTAGATTCGGGTAGTAATCTGAGGGTTGAGGCCCACATTAGTATCAGTCTGGGGGCGATGCCCACTTCAATACTAGTCTGGGGGCGAGGCCCACGTCAGTATCAGTTTGGGGCGAGGCCCATATCAGTCTCGGTCTGGGGGCGAGGCCCATGTCAGCATCAGTTTTGGGGATGAGTCCCAGGGCCGAGGCCCACATCAGTTACAGTTCGGGAATAAGTCCCAGGGCCGAGGCCCACATAAGTATCAGCTTGGGGCGAGGCCCACATCAGCATCAGTTTAGGGCCGAGGCCCGCATCAATATCAGCACAGGGCCAAGGCCCACATAAGTATCAGTCTGGGGCTGAGGCCCATATCAGTATCAGTTAGGGCCGAGGCCCACTTCAGTATTAGCCTAGGGCGAGGCCCACATCAGCATCAGTTTAGGGCCGAGGCCACATCAATATCAGTTTAGGGCTGAGGCCCACACCAATCAATATCAGCTTGGGGCGAGGCCTACATCAGTAGCAGCATCAGTTTAGGGCTGAGGCCCACATCAGTTTCAGTTTTGGGGATGAGTCCCAGGGCCGAGGCCCACATCAGTTTCAGTTTAGGGACGAGTCCCAAGGGCGAGCCCATATCAGATCAATTTTACCGGGTACGGCACCCGGGAATGTAGATACATAATCAGTTTTGCCAGGAATGACACTCCAAGAATGGAAGCACAGTTCGAGAATGAACAAGCCGGGAATGGCACTCAAGAATGGAAACATAGTTCGAGAATGAACAAGCCGGGAATGGCACTCCAAGAATGGGAACACAATTCAAGAATGAACAAAACGGGTATGGCACTCTAGGGGCGAGCCCCCCACATCCTTATCAACATCAGTGTGGCCGGGTATGGCACTCTTGGGGCGAGGCCCACATCCTTATCCACATCAGTCTGGCCGGGTATGGCACTCTTGGGGCGAGGCCCACATCCTTATCCGCATCAGTCTGGCCGGGTATGGCACTCTGGGGGCGAGGCCCACATCCTTATCAGCATCAGTCTGGCCGGGTATGGCACTCTGGGGGCGAGGCCCACATCCTTATCAACATCAGTCTGGCAGGGTAATGGCACTCTGGAGGTGAGGCCCACATCCTTATCAGCATCAGTCTGGCCGGGTATGGCACTCTGGGGGCGAGCCCCACATCCTTATCAACATCAGTCTGGCCGGGTATGGCACTCTGGAGGCGAAGCCCACATCCTTATTATCATCAGTCTAGCCGGGTATGGCACTCTGGGGGCGAGGCCCACATTAACATCAGATCAGTGTTTCCAAGTACGACACTCCGGGTATGGAGATATTGCTGCGACGCCTTGGGTATGAGGTTTAGCACGCCAGGTACGGCACTCCGGGTATGGAGATATTACTGCGACGCCTTGGGTATGAGGTTTAGCACGCTGGGTACGGCACTCCGGGTATGGAGATATTACTGCGACGCCTTGGGTATGAGGTTTAGCACGCCAGGTACGGCACTCTGGGTATGGAGATATTACTGCGACGCCTTGGGTATGAGGTTTAGCAAGCCAGGTTCGGCACTCCGGGTATGGAGATATTACTGCGACGCCTTGGGTATGAGGTTTAGCACGCCAGGTACGGCACTCCGGGTATGGAGATATTACTGCGACGCCTTGGGTATGAGGTTTAGCACACCAGGTACGGCACTCCGGGTATGGAGATATTACTGCGACGCCTTGGGTACGAGGTTTAGCACGCCAGGTATGGCACTCCGGGTATGGAGATATCACTGCGACACTCTAGGTACGGAAACGCAACTGCGATACTTCGGGTATGAGGTTTAGCATGCCAGGTTCGGCACAACATCCACTCCACGCAACACATGGCAAGTCAAGTGGCAGCTGGCGAGCCAGGTAAACTTTGATAGGATTGTCACTGTTACACATTACACAAGTCCCATCAAAGCGGGGGTGACTATAGGCACTGCATTTTTGCAAATAAGTCCCTATGATGAGGCTCATTTGGAGACACTACCTTTTAAGTCACGGAGGTCACAGACAACGGACATCGGAAGGGGAAATTCAGAATAAACAAGGTTCACTGTTTTCTTTCGTGCTGCGTTCGTGTATACGTTCGAACGCCAAACAGATTGCGGGCGTTCGTGCCACGTTGGAGGAAGCATTCGAACGGTGTCGGTAATTCTGGTTTTGCTGGCTAGCCTCACATCAAGCCCAATTCACCCAAGCCTTGGCCCACACGCCCAAGCCCACTTAAAACACATATTTAACACATGGTGAAATCAAAGCAATCTAAAAATCACATACCAAATTAAAATAAACATTAAAATCAATCAAATATTTTAATTCCTTAATTAAGATATTCACCCACCAATTACAAAGATTCCTTCCTAACTAAATAAAATCACATACTAAATTAAAAAGATGTCATGCCTAATTAAAATCAATTATAACAAATTAAAGATATTGACTTCCTAATCTAAACCAAATTTTTCCCCCCTCAATCTTTGACTTTCCTTGCTCAACACAAAATCAAATCCCTTCCTTGTGAGACAAGGTGAAGCCCTAGCCATTCTCTATATAAACAACCCATAACCAAGACATGCACTCCCCTAGCTCATACATTCAACTCACACGAAAATCACAACACACAAAGAAACACCCAAGCTTATTGACACAAAACTCTCCCTCACTCTCAATAACCGAAGATCACAAACCAAGAACCCTCATTACCTTGACCAAAGCACATCCCGAACAGCCCCTTTTACCTCATCAAAACAGCCCCCAACCACACCATAACACCACCGAAAATCACACCTAAAACAGTAGCCAAAACATCCCAAGAACAGTAACTAAAATACAGCAGTAGAATAGTAGCAAAACGGCAGCGAATCGGAGTCAAAAACAACAGCAAAAGATGAAGAACGTCAACTCAAAACAGTAAGACAACGAACGAGAGCAGTGAACCAGTGAACCGAAGAGTGCGGAGCATCCACCTTTCCGACGATCGTGTTGTACCGTACATCCGAGAGGTGATTTAAAAGGTTAGACTGATGGCACTTTTCTCATTAGTTTATATTCGTTTTTGATTGTTTATTGAATTCTATTCGCATGAGATTCGTTTGTGGATGCATGTTGTGGCTTGAATGAAATGGAAAATGTGTCGCCTCTTGTGGTATATAGGATGGAAATCCGGACATAAATTTCATAGCCGATTCCGAATGGATGGTAGTTGTTGGACAAAATGACCCATAGCGTCACTATTTGCACAGATCATTGTGTTGTTGTAGCAAATTAACTATGTAAAAAGGAAATTGCACTCTCGTCATTTGTGATTAGATCACCTTAGATATATAAATGAAGAGAGGTCCCTATGATTAGTTCCTGGATTGAGATGATATGAGACAGTATCAGTCCACGAAGGATTAATCATTAAATATCCATAGCCGTAGTATATCGAGACTGGACATCGATAATGCGGAATAGGCTAGTATTGCACTTGTGCGCGTTGTGAGGGCACAACGGCATAGTTCTCATATATATAAGTATTGGATACTTGTGCAAGTGCGATAGGAGGTCGTTTTTCACCGATGGTACGGGAAACAGCTTCGCTCTGGATAGACCCTTCGGAATCCCATTGGTATTATGACTAGGTGTCTATGGGAGGCCGAAATCAAGGTAGGTGTGTATAGTCTTAACCTGAGACTTACATCGCTATACTTACGACAATCGGTAAACTTTGGTTTTGGTGGTGGGGGATCTTAACTGGTTCTGTGTTCACCTCTTCTGGGTTTATCAGGAATCGTAGTGTATTGGATGTGATGTCAAGACGGAAGTGTCACTCCAGTCATAATGGAGATGATGTCACGCAGGATACGGTATTAGTGCTCTTAAAAAGTGATGCGCATCCAATCGTGATATTATGACCAGGTCATGAATATCCGATTATAGAGACTAGTTACCAGACATCCGATATGTGTTTCGGACGGGGCAGACACTTATCCAGCCCCAGCCCTAGCACGTGATTATCCGATACTGGGCCAATATGCACAATACAATACAATTGTATACTACGCTTGATACAGATCTAGATATTCTTTGATGAATATGTCCGGAGAACCTGGGAAGACTTGGTGCTTTGCTAGGAGTCGACCTTGTCTCGTAAATCGGTAGAACGTAGTACTTGGTACGTACGTGATTCGGATACTCCGACGACCGTATTTACTGCCAGATTATCCGGGGATCTCATGGGTCGCTTCCCGATAATCCACCGATGACGCACAACTCGCACTCTTGAATAATCTGGGATTATATAGAAGAGAGAGAAAATTAATCTAGGATTAATAACGGAGATATTTTATCCGGGATAAAATGTCGTCTAAAGAGAGAGAACGATTAATTTGGAATTGATCGATGAATTAATATATTCGATATATTAAATGAAATTAGATTTCGACGCGGAATTAAAATTAGATTTTAATTCGGGCAAACGAGTTAATTTAGAATTAATTCGTTAGCGACGTAAATAATAATTTCGCCAGGCGCAATTATTTATTTAAATTCGATTGAATTAACGTCGCGACGTAAGCTCGGTATTTCGGAAATATCGAACCCGAACGCGTGAGTGCACGTGGGCCCACTTTCATTTGGAAACGTGTGGGGCCCACATGACACATGTCATGTTATGCTTATTTGACACTCTAATGCTTTGCATGGAGATTGTGTACATTGCACTCAATGGTAATGCATGGAAATGAAGTGTTTGACACTCTAAGCCTTGCATGTGTTGTGTCATAAATTTATTATTAATTTAATAAATTATGGCATAAATATAAATTGATTTTTGGTAAATCATTTGATTAACTTAATACAACTTCTTCTCTCTCAAATTTCTCTCTTCTCTCACGCCCAAATGAAGAAATTCTTCACTGGTTTGGAACCAGAAATGGCGTGAACAAAGGGAAGCCAAGAGTGGTTTCTCATGGTGAGAAATCAAGTGCTAGCACACTACGAGTCTTGCGAAGGTGGTAGGGAGGTTCCCCCATGAGACGGGATCCATCCGACGAAGATTGGAGCTCCGTTTCTTCACCCAATTTTCTGTTTTGCAGGGCAGTGGACTGCATGCAGTGGGCGTGAAAGGCAGTGCGTTTTTGGGCTTGAATCGTCTCCAAATCAACTCTACCGATCAATGTGAGTATTCCGCTACCTCCGTTGATGTGTTCACACATAATTTCATGTCTTGTTTGACCTTGGGACCTTATAGAAATCCAACAATGGCATCATGAGCTAAAGTTGCAAGCATGAAATTTGTAGGGCTTAAAATTTGGGTAAATGTTTGTTGAGCATGATTTGAATGAATTGTTTGTTTGAGTATGCTTATAACATGTTTAAATTCATTTTGGTTGGACTTATTTGATGAAAAATGATTTGGAATTATTTTCCCCAAATTATATGCCTTGGCCGAATGCAAAATTGATTTTGAATCATTGGAATTTTGTTGATTTTAATTCATTGGATGAGTTAAAATCATGTAGGATGATGTTAATTTAATGTCAATTGGATTGTACTTTGAATTGAACATAACCCTAAATTCCATGTGTTGGCCGAATTGGATATGCCCTAGTGTTGTCTTGGAAATTTTTGATTTTGATAATTGGATGTATTGAAAATCATTCGGGATATGTATTTAATGTCGATTGCGGATTAATTGGATTGAAACCGAATGGACATGAAATCACTCCCTTGGCCGAGACTTAGCAAGCATGTAAATGGGTTTGATTTTTCATTATGTGTGTTTGACATGTAATAATGAATTAAGCATGATTAATTGGACTAATTTGGTGCTTCGGAAATATCGATTTAGTCGATTAATCATATAATGCACTTTTGGTAATTAAATTGTGAAAATTGGATTTTTGGATTTAATTAATTGGGCCTAATTTTGGAAATTAGAATTTAATGTTGTATTTGGACCTATTGGGCTTGATTTATCAAGTTTGGTTTAGGCCAAGTGGATTGGATCCAATTGGGCCCAAAACCTTAACCATAAAGCCCAATTGCGACTAATGAACCTTTAATATTTAATTGGGCCTAATGGGCCGAAATTGATTTCTAAGGCATTTTGGGTGATTCCACTATTGGGCTTTGGTTGCCGAAGCCCATGCCTAAAGAAATTAATTGAAGCCCATTAGACTTAAATTAAATTGACGTTGGACGTTAATCGGTCTTTGAGACGCGTTACGATTAGATTTGGAATTTAAATCGTAAAAGGTTTATTAAATATAAAGTGCAATATTTAATTTGGAATTGAATAATGAATTAGTATTAAATACATGTTAAATTTGATTTAATGATGTAGTTTAATTTAATTCATGAATTCGTACTTTGAGTACTTATTCGCAAAAACGAGTTTGACTCGATCAAAATCAAATCGTTGTTTGAACATTGGATGATCACTTAATTATCAGATTAATTAATTTGATTAGATTGATTGATAGCATGCTTATGTGTGTGAATACGTGGTTGTGTTGAATGAATAATGTATATCGGATGGATAATAGTCGGGTGGGCAATTTTAGAAATTGTTGTAATAAATTCGATTTATTAAATTGGACCTGCGTGTCCAGCCTTATCACCTTCTTTCTCTTTGTATTCTCTTCTCACCTATTCCCCTCTATGTATATGAGGTTTCTTTAGAAGTGTAGTGTAACGGGTAGAAGTAGTACAAGTGCTAGCTTGAGTGAGAAAGGGAGAGATTTGATCTAGGATCAATGTGTTAAGTATCCATCCGCATATCATTATTATTTTATTTCATACTCGCTTATTATGTATTTAGAATGCATGTTTAAGGGTGTATGATGATGAGACCTTAACAAAGATAATTAAATTGGTAGCCAATTTGCACGCGAAAAACCCTCGTTTTATATTAAGCAAATATCCTTCCATTGAATGATTCTTGTTCAAGATCCGAAGTTGGCATTGGTTTGTTTTTGACCAAAGTCAAGACCTTTGTCAATCAAGGATGTACTTGAATCATGAGAATTTTGTTGCATATCGGTGTCTTGTCCAAATCGTGATTTTTATTGACCAAAGTCAGATCACTTTTTGTCCAATGACATTGATTACGAAACTTTCCTCTCGTCAATGGGTCCCGCTTAACTGGAATCATTAGGTTTGTGTTTGGCCAAAGCCAAGGCCTAAATGATTCGGAGGATATGGTTAGGAAAATGTATTGGATACATTGACATTATACATATGTTTCGGACTTGGATGTCCACCTAACCGGATCTAGGAATTGGATGAGATCCAATTGATCTGAGAGATCTACCTAGTTAAATAGCATACAGCTTTTTATTGGCCAAAGTCAGGGTTGTGTGTTATTTAACGGGATCCTAGCCCACTAGGAAACACGGTTTCCCGAGTACTCCACAGAGGGTTAGAGGCTCGACGAAAATAGTGGGAGGCAAGTATTGAATTTGCAACATTCGTTCAATTACTCGCTAAACACGCTCATTTTTATTTTACTCGTCATATTAATCAAAAGTATTAGTCAGACTAATATTTTATGTTGTTTTAAAAAATATATATAGTTGGACTATATACAAACTCATTCAATATATAGTTGATTTTGTAATTGGATTATAGTAATCAATATAATTGAATTAAATGATAGTTGATTTTATAATGGGATTATAGTAATCAATATTAAAATTATAGTTGATTAAATAATTGGATTATTGTAATCATTATAAATAGTACCTTAATAAATTGATTAAATAGTTGGACTATTAAAATCAAGAAAGAATTGAAAGGTTGAATATTTAAAATATATAATCCTTGGATTAAATGTTTTTTAAATGAATTTTCAATTGGGAATTAATAATAGGTTAATTTATTTGATAAAATAACTTATTATGACTAAGCCCATAATTAAGCAAATAGTAGAGCATAAGTCTTTGGAAGATTTATGTGATGATGACTTTAGTGCTTAATTAATATACTTATAATAAATCTATCTTTAGATTTAAAAGTATTAAAATTGCAATTAATAATTCTTGGAGAATTAATTGACTATTCTAGTGGAGAAAAGTCAAAGTTTGCAATTGGGCATGTAGCACAAGGTGCACATCATTTCGATATTCTAAAAACCCAAAGTTTGTGAAATATTGAAAAGGATAATTGACATATCCCAAAGTGACTACCATTTTGATATGGAAGACACGAAGGAATTAAAGAAAGGGCGAGGCTCTAACTTTAAAATATTTGTCAAAGTTATGTTCACTACTAGTATTAAAATTGGATTTTAAATACTTAGTGTGGTACATAAAATATATGTATTGACGTTCAGAATCCGCTGTGAGCTGGATACTGGCTTCAAGCCGAGATTTCTCTGCGAATTGGAAACGGGACGAAAGTCGCTGTTTCGACCGTAGATACCTAAGTTTAGGAACTAACCCTTTGGGTATGTACTTAAATTAGGATATGTTATAAGTAACTAGTTTAACTAGAGACATTATCTCTATATCAGTGTTTAATCCATTGCGGATAAAACCTTTATATTCTAGAACACTAAAGTGTTTCAATATATAAAGATGATACTGAGATAAATACATTGGATGTAAATAACAGAATTTATATTTTGAATATAAATAAAATCTCAAACATATAAAAAATGACAAATAAATAGCTCATATTGATTTGATCAATGGAGACTTATTTGTGGCATTGTTGTCTGGGACACAATTAAACAAGACTCGTATATCCACACCTTTTAAGAGTGGGTACTAGGACTGATTTGACTATTCAAATAAGGTCTACGAATCTAGTTTATTAGGTTAAATACCTAAAATACTATTTACTTGGTAATAGTAAAAGAGCCACCGATCTGTTGGCCCTATTCATGGTGAAGTAAGTGGGCCCATATCTAACTAGGCTAGATGTGAACATGAATATTTCGTGACCTTAACGGATGTGACATCACGTTGTGGTTATGTGTTTCTTTTGAAGAACACAGATCGGAAACTTTTGAAGTTTAGACACGAAGTAGAAAAACAGATCGGCTATAGTATTATTCCGCCACGGTAATACCGTAATGAAAAATACTTAAGCAGTAAGTTTCATATGTACATGAAAGAGTACGGTATTCTTTCATATGAGGACTCCTCCCGAGACACGTCAGTTAGACGGTGTGTCCGAACCAAAAACCGAATAATTGTTGGACATGATAAGGTTTATCACGAGTCGCTCTGAGCTAATGTTTCCTTCAACAGGATATGTATTAACAGTGCAAAACTTATTTAGAATAAGGTTCCATATAAATCTGTTTGACAGATATCATATAGGATATGAACAGGAAAGAAACGGGGTTTCTCATTCCTGATAATTTGGGTATGCCAGGCATAACGTTTGGTTGATACCAAACTAAGGACCCAAATTGGATAAGTGCCAATATAAGTTATCCTAAGGGAAACCTTAAGTATAGTACTTATAAATCCCACTGGGAACAATGTATTGTTGCTCACCATGCGGTTTTCCTGAGAGGAATACCGATATGCAGTGGTCAGTGGGAGGATAGTGATACTCGATGAAAATCGGAGTAATACTGTTCAGGCACGAAGTCCGTAATGGAACGCAAATAGTTCATCTATGATGAAACTATACCATTAATCTTCAAATACACAAGAACCTAGTAGATCGGATAGAGTCAGAAAACAACCTAGGGTATGGGTTTCTGATCTAACCTCATAAAGATGTCAATCTTATGGTGGTGTACCATCCGACTACGTTTAAGGAAGTGATACGAGGTATCGACTCCCTGTTATGGCAAAGTGCCATGAATCTGAAATGGATTCCATGTATAACATTATGTTTGGATACTAGTTGTTGAACCACAAGGCGTTGTGCCTATGGTACATTAAACGTCTTCAAGGAAGACATACATGGAAGGCAACATACCAACGTGCAAAGCTATGCTTTCGACGGAAAGGTATCGTTATCAACATTTTGTTAATAACGGTTCAACCTTTTACCTGTTGCCATGATAAATCCATTTTGAAGATGCTTGTTGATAACTGTATATTTCATTTATAAAATATGTCAGTTACAAATCAAAATCGCTTTCTTGAAAAGGAAACCTTTTGGAGGATGTTTACAACATCCTGACGATTTTGTATAACCGACAAACAAGGTTTGCGGTTATTCGATCCATGTTTGGATTGATGCAAGCATAAGGTTCTTGGAACTGTCGTTTTGAAATAATCATAATGGTTTATGATTTGACTCAAAACGAAATAATTCTTGTGTATATGAGGAGGTTAGTGGGAGAGCGCACTGATAGTGAAATTCCCATAAAGCTATTGTTGAAAGCTTGGCTTTCAATAGAATTCTCCGTAGAATTCTGAGAGATAACAACCTTTATTAGAGGAATAAAGATCTACTGGGATAGATTTGGAGTTTTTAACACTCTCTGGAAATTGTACATTTAAAATGTACTTGTATTGGTGTCTCATACGCTTCAAGCATATGGAGTCACAATCAGGTCAATCCAAGTGACAGTCACTGGATTGAAGTTAAGAACATCTGTTAGTATCTCAGAGAACTAAAGATGCTATCTTAAACTATGGAGAAGGAGAACTTGAAGTGACTGGGATCACTACTGCTGCAAGTTCCCAAACAGTTAAATACTGCGGTACTATAAAGTTTGAACACCGGGACAGTGAGCTGGAAATCTTCCAAGAAAGATAAATGTACCGAATAAACAACAAATGCGGATTATTGCTGCAGCTGAGGCAGCAATAGAAGCCATTTGGATCGATAATAATTCTAATTAGATTAGATATAGTTCTGTTAGCAGCGGAGCTAGGCGTCAGCACAGGCTAAGGAATTAAAGGTCTCATCGACGATCCAGATATATACTTCTATATCATCTGATTCGTTCGGATCATACATCGTGGCGATGTGATGATCGTATAAATTGCGTCAAACGATAATCGAACAAATCCGCTGACGAAAATCTTTCCTCAGCAATTTGAGCGAACCTTACATAGTTCGGGTGTAGGGCACTTGAGTGACTCGCAATGTGCCAAGTGGGAGATTGTTGGACAAATATGACCCATAGCGTCACTATTTGCACAGATCATTGTGTTGTTGTAGCAAATTAACTATGTAAAAAGGAAATTGCACTCTCGTCATTTGTGATTAGATCACCTTAGATATATAAATGAAGAGAGGTCCCTATGATTAGTTCCTGGATTGAGATGATATGAGACAGTATCAGTCCACGAAGGATTAATCATTAAATATCCCTAGCCGTAGTATTATCGAGACTGGACATCGATAATGCGGAATAGGCTAGTATTGCACTTGTGCGCGTTGTGAGGGCACAACGGCATAGTTCTCATATATATAAGTATTGGATACTTGTGCAAGTGCGATAGGAGGTCGTGTTTCACCGATGGTACGGGAAACAGCTTCGCTCTGGATAGACCCTTCGGAATCCCATTGGTATTATGACTAGGTGTCTATGGGAGGCCGAAATCAAGGTAGGTGTGTATAGTCTTAACCTGAGACTTACATCGCTAATACTTACGACAATCGGTAAACTTTGGTTTTGGTGGTGGGGGATCTTAA
Organism: Zanthoxylum bungeanum; assembly: GCA_019454045.1. Taxonomy (NCBI): domain Eukaryota; kingdom Viridiplantae; phylum Streptophyta; class Magnoliopsida; order Sapindales; family Rutaceae; genus Zanthoxylum; species Zanthoxylum bungeanum. The sequence goes on from SKCR01039722.1 coordinate 133,042, forward strand.
CTGGTTCTGTGTTCACCTCTTCTGGGTTTATCAGGAATCGTAGTGTATTGGATGTGATGTCAAGACGGAAGTGTCACTCCAGTCATAATGGAGATGATGTCACGCAGGATACGGTATTAGTGCTCTTAAAAGTGATGCGCATCCAATCGTGATATTATGACCAGGTCATGAATATCCGATTATAGAGACTAGTTACCAGACATCCGATATGTGTTTCGGACGGGGCAGACACTTATCCAGCCCCAGCCCTAGCACGTGATTATCCGATACTGGGCCAATATGCACAATACAATACAATTGTATACTACGCTTGATACAGATCTAGATATTCTTTGATGAATATGTCCGGAGAACCTGGGAAGACTTGGTGCTTTGCTAGGAGTCGACCTTGTCTCGTAAATCGGTAGAACGTAGTACTTGGTACGTACGTGATTCGGATACTCCGACGACCGTATTTACTGCCAGATTATCCGGGGATCTCATGGGTCGCTTCCCGATAATCCACCGATGACGCACAACTCGCACTCTTGAATAATCTGGGATTATATAGAAGAGAGAGAATTAATCTAGGATTAATAACGGAGATATTTTATCCGGGATAAAATGTCGTCTAAAGAGAGAGAACGATTAATTTGGAATTGATCGATGAATTAATATATTCGATATATTAAATGAAATTAGATTTCGACGCGGAATTAAAATTAGATTTTAATTCGGGCAAACGAGTTAATTTAGAATTAATTCGTTAGCGACGTAAATAATAATTTCGCCAGGCGCAATTATTTATTTAAATTCGATTGAATTAACGTCGCGACGTAAGCTCGGTATTTCGGAAATATCGAACCCGAACGCGTGAGTGCACGTGGGCCCACTTTCATTTGGAAACGTGTGGGGCCCACATGACACATGTCATGTTATGCTTATTTGACACTCTAATGCTTTGCATGGAGATTGTGTACATTGCACTCAATGGTAATGCATGGAAATGAAGTGTTTGACACTCTAAGCCTTTGCATGTGTTGTGTCATAAATTTATTATTAATTTAATAAATTAATGGCATAAATATAAATTGATTTTTGGTAAATCATTTGATTAACTTAATACAACTTCTTCTCTCTCAAATTTCTCTCTTCTCTCACGCCCAATGAAGATTCTTCACTGGTTTGGAACCAAAATGGCGTGAACAAAGGGAAGCCAAGAGTGGTTTCTCATGGTGAGAAATCAAGTGCTAGCACACTACGAGTCTTGCGAAGGTGGTAGGGAGGTTCCCCCATGAGACGGGATCCATCCGACGAAGATTGGAGCTCCGTTTCTTCACCCAATTTTCTGTTTTGCAGGGCAGTGGACTGCATGCAGTGGGCGTGAAAGGCAGTGCGTTTTTTGGCTTGAATCGTCTCCAAATCAACTCTACCGATCAATGTGAGTATTCCGCTACCTCCGTTGATGTGTTCACACATAATTTCATGTCTTGTTTGACCTTGGGACCTTATAGAAATCCAACAGTAGTATGATCTGTACTCGGGATACAACTGCATGTACCACTTGAGTAAATGGCACATTCTTTTGTTTTATGTTGCTTTGATTTATTTTTTTTTCGTTATTTGAATTATGCATGTTACTTTTGTATGTATGATACAATCGAGCGCATGGGCTTAGTAAGTCGGATTAAAGGTCCCCTATTTGAGGGGTTAAAATCCTTTACCACAATGCTTTACCGCGCCGGTTGATGTGTATTCGGTTGGATATAAGATATGTTCAATTGGATATACTAAGTTTGATATGATTGTCTTTATTCTTGTATGCATGATGTGATCGAGCGCAAGGGCTTAGTAAGTGCGATGAAAGGTCCTCTAATTGAAGAGGTTAAAATCCTTTACCATGATGTTTTGCCGTGCCGATTAACGTATATTCAGTTGAATGTAAGATGTGTTCAATCGGGTACATGAAGTCTAAGGTTATTGTCTTTATTTTTTATATGCATTGAGATAAGCGCATGGGCTTATTAAGTGCGATGAAAGGTCCTCTAATTGAAGAGGTTAAAATCCTTTGCCACGATGCTTCGCCGCGCTTCGTATTTCGCTATTTTCTTTTTATGTATGTATTGCGTCACATTTTGTGCATCAGGTCTGTTCCCGTTCGAACGTGTTATCGAACGCTATACGAACGTGAACCTTCTGTTTCCCGTTCGAACGCGTTTTACAAACGCTACTCGAACGCGCATGCATTTTGTTTCATCAGGTCTGGATCCGTTCGAACGCGTTATCAAACACTACACAAACACGAACCTTCTGTTTACCGTTCGAACGCGTTTACGAACGCGCACACACTGAACTGAGTCTGTCTCATCATATTTCATGCATAATTGCCTCTTGGGTGATCTCTCTTGCATTATGTAGTCAATCATATTATTTGTATTCCTGCATTTATCCATTCGATGTATTCATGAGATAGTACCCAAGCATGATTAGGTTGTTCTTAGTTTTCCATATCAGATGATTGAGAATATGTTCATGAGATTGCCATGTGATGTTGTATGTTGTGATGATTAATTTCATGCATATGGATTTAGAAGCATGATACTCTTGGAAATAAGTGTTACTTAGGCCTGATTAAATTATTACGCAAATCCTTTCATTACAAGTGACATAAGTAAGGGACCATTCTGAACCCAACGGTTTGAGGTCTTCCCTTGCGAGGGGTGAGTGCGGCCTTAAATCTCATTTTCCCGGTTCACATCGGGTGGCGACTCCATTATTCTCCGGTTTATTCCCCCGTGGCTACTCCGTACTCCCAACCGGGCCGCGAGCCAGGGACAGCATGCGTCGTCCAGTTCCTGTGTCCCACACTAGGTACGGCTTATTTTATATACCAATGTGGGGTACACAAAATCGTTCTCTCCTATGCTACGTGGTGAACCTTGGCTGCTTCTGTCCCTTTCCATCGGTAAAAGACAAAGACCGCCCATTTACAACATGGACTAAGCCTATTATAGGATCACGTCATTGTCTAGAAACAACGAATTGGGTCTTCGGTAATCATGGTCATGGGGATAGACTTGGAAACATCCAACAGTATGCAAATATGCCGTAACAAGGCGTATCCTTTCTGGATGAAAGCCAGTGCGGATATCGAACTCATGCTTCTAGAATATTTGGATCATGCTTGGACTTTCTAAGCCCATCTAGGTTTTTATACAAGTTGGCCCATTATCATTTTAAAGTATTCAATCATATTATTGGTAGGTGCAAACTTGTCCTAGTTGAAAAAGGCCCAACAGGTTTACACTTTTGCGATAATGTGGCTAAACAACTTCAAATGATATGGGGCCCAAACACAAAGTGGCCCATCAGTATTTTAGAAACTTTTGGCCCAATCGTCATAAGACACAAACTCGTCCCAGTTTAAATGGCCCAACAAGCTCATACCTCATGAAAAAAAAAAGTCCAAATGAATCCAAATGATGATGGTCCCAAACACAAGCATAAATGGATGGTTTCTATTGGTCATACAACTATGGTTCACATGTGGGTTTATGGAAGTGTAGGCAAAGGATCCCGCTGGCGAAGGATTGCCCACAACTAGGTCTCCCTACTCAAGGGTTCGGATGACCAAGTGAGCGCACCCTTTTTTTACGCTAAGGTATGTGCCAACGAGTGATGATACATGAATGACTGTCAAATGGATTTCTTATTGAAGATTCCCCAGAGGGGGGGTGGAGCGAACTCTCTTAAATACTCTTGCCTTTTAGGCTCTTATCGCCTTGGTGACAGGAATAAATAATAAGTCATCCAAATTAGTCCATCACGGTAAGCTTCGAGTAAATGATTATCTAGGTGCCTTCACAGCTTTTCCTTTCAGCTATAGAAAGGTAGTGAATGAAGGAAGACACCAAACCATTACCTAGCTCTAATAATGCCTTTGGTTAAACCCATTGGTCCCAACCCACTTGCAGACACGGTTAACTAAAGCAAAAAATCACAAACATTACAAGACATTATTTCGGGGCCGATTCTCTATCCCCAGTGGAGTCGCCAGAGTGTAGGACACAGAAATCCGCGACGCTGTTCCAGCTTGCGGCCCGGTCGGGAGTACGGAGTAGCCAGCGGGGGACTAAATCGGAGAATAAAATGGAGTCGCCACCAGTGTGAACTGGGAAATGATTTAAGGCCGCATTCACTCCTCGAGAGGGAAGACCTCAAACCATTGGGTTCGGAATGGTCCCTTACTTATGCCACTTGTAATGAACGGATTTATGTGATAATATAACCGAGTCTACGCAACTTACATTCGTAAGAATAACCTACGTCTAAGTTTGCATACAACCTATATCTAAGTTTGCATGCATAAAAGTAAATCGAAATAACGGCAAGCACACAATCTCATAGACACATTAAATTGAAAAATGCGAGGTTTCTTTGTGTGTTATACCGAGAGAGGTGAGAGGGTTGCTTTGTTGATTTTTGTTTTTTTTCGTGAATGAACTCTAGGGTTTATTTGTTGTGCAGTTGTCGTGAATGAGCTCCCCCTAAGGTTTGGTTTGTGTGTCTTTTTATAGGAGTGGGTTAGGGTTGTCCTTGTATGGGTAGGAAATGAAGATTGTGTGATCATGGGGAAGATTTAATTAGTTTGTTATAAGGAAATGATTTCTTTAATTTAGGAAGGTGATTTATTTAGTTTAGGAAAGAGATTTATGGGATTTGATTTAATTTATTTAGTTTAGGCATGTGATTTGATTTGATTTATTTAATTTGGGAAGGTGATTTATTTAGATTTTAACATGTGTTTAATTATTTTGGATTGGGCTTGGAGGCTTGGGCGTGTGGCTTGGTTGTGTGTAGGCTTGGGTGTGTGGCTTGGTATGGGTTGCGGGGGTTTTGGGCCAAGGATGAATTTTAAAACAGAGATCCAACGAGCGAACCCGAAGCTAAGCAAACGAATTAATTCCAACAAGGTATTGATTTCTGAATTTTCCCTTCTGACGTCCGTTTCCCGTGACTTCCGTAACTCATCGGGCAGTGCCTCCATATGAGGCTCATCATCGAGACTTATATGCAAAAATGCAGTGCCTACAAGTATCTTATCAAATAAACACCTACATGTCTATACGAGTCTCTTGAGACTCATGGTTCACTAGGATAAACCATCGGACCAAGTCACGATATACGACATGTACTGGTCTCAACGGATTTTACTAACCGACCCGTGTTAGCAAATCTTGACCAGGAACTTTATTTAAGGATATACAACTAATAGTGCACTTCCCAATGTCAATTACAAACTACGTTGTAACTGCTCACTATACTGTAAATCCTAGGGTCTTTGTCTAATATACATTTATCACTGAACCAGATTCAGTTTCGATCTAATCGTAATCAGATCGAATAAGCGTATAAAAGACAAGAGTCCTACCGTTAAATTAGTAATATTATGAAAAATACAACTGCTCGTATTTATGAATCGGACATAAATACGATCCGGATTGGCACTCCGAGCACCAATCCTAACATGTATGTATAAGTAAATATATTTGTATGGAAATACATAAAGTTTAAGTTGACGAAACCACCACGGGTTTAGGTTGGTTAAAGCCACGGGTTTGGGCGGTTTGGTTCAACCGTTTATAATTTTATACTATGGATATAGATGTGTATATATATATATATATATATATGTATGTATATATAAGTAAATGTATTTGTATGGAAATACATATAGTTTAAGTTGTCGAAACCACCACAGGTTTAGGTTGGTTAAAGCCACGGGTTTGGGTGGTTTGGTTCAGCCGTTTATAATTTTATATTATGGATATAGATGTATGTATATGTATATTGAATTAGAAATATGTCATTGATATTATGTGATATGGTGATAATGTATTCCAATGTACAAGTCATTTGACAATGCTTGATGACTATGAAATATTCTGTGTGATGTGCCCTCTATGTGGGCTTATTGTCGATAATGACGGATAAACATGTGTTTTATGATATACCTGACATGTGAATGAATGTCTTTGAATGTATGTCTTTTATAATAAGTGATATGCATGTGATTTTTGAAAAGTTTTCCCAAACAAACAAAAAATATTTTAACTCCGCTTTTGATGTGAAATGATTTCGCCACATTGTACATCCTCTGTTTTATGGAGCCCTGCCCATCTGACTACGATTGTTTTGTTACCCTTTGTCGACATGGTCCTGTTACGGACATTATCCAATCTATACGCGTGATCGGTAATGGACGTCCTCTATGGTTTTTAACGATATGATATAGATTTTATTATGCTTCAAATTTCAGCCATATTTTCAAAATAGTATTTCATATTATATGATGTAAGTATTCAAATGATTATATACAATTCTGTCTACGTGTTTTCACTTTCTGAAATTCTTTTGATTTAAATTTTTGTTGAAGTTTTCTGATGTTAGTTCATGTTGATATTTTCTTGAGTCGTGATGTTAGTCTTCGACTTCTGTCATATGAAAAATCTGTAAGTCGGTACTTCTGTTCTACGATACTTTTGTTTTATGTTTTTTCGATAATTTTATTATGTTTTAACGTGATTTTGGAAGAAAAATAATTTCGGATAACTCTGTTTTGGGATTGATATGATATATGATAAGAACCTGCCTGGAACAAGCCAACCAAACCCCTTCACGTGTTCTAAACCCCAATAACTGCGGATCTTGATTTTTTGTAAGAAAAAAATCCTTCCAAAATCAAATCAAACCCTTAAGGAACCTTGCCTTTAAGAACTTTTCTTTATTTCTTTGGAGAATCTTGAACAGCGATATAGCGCCACAACGCTTGCCACACATTGATAAGCTTTTGTTCCGTAGAACCAATGAAGAATCCACTCCCTCAAGATATGCATGTGATTTTTGAAAAGTTTTCCCAAACAAACAAAAAATATTTTAACTCCGCTTTTGATGTGAAATGATTTCGCCACATTGTACATCCTCTGTTTTATGGAGCCCTGCCCATCTGACTACGATTGTTTTGTTACCCTTTGTCGACATGGTCCTGTTACGGACATTATCCAATCTATACGCGTGATCGGTAATGGACGTACTCTATGGTTTTTAACGATATGATATAGATTTTATTATGCTTCAAATTTCAGCCATATTTTCAAAATAGTATTTCATATTATATGATGTAAGTATTCAAATGATTATATACAATTCTGTCTACGTGTTTTCACTTTCTGAAATTTTTTGATTTAAATTTTTGTTGAAGTTTTCTGATGTTAGTTCATGTTGATATTTTCTTGAGTCGTGATGTTAGTCTTCGACTTCTGTCATATGAAAAATCTGTAAGTCGGTACTTCTGTTCTATGATACTTTTGTTTTATGTTTTTTCGATAATTTTATTATGTTTTAACGTGATTTTGGAAGAAAAATAATTTCGGATAACTCTGTTTTGGGATTGATATGATATATGATAAGAACCTGCCTGGAACAAGCCAACCAAACCCCTTCACGTGTTCTAAACCCCAATAACTGCGGATCTTGATTTTTTGTAAGAAAAAAATCCTTCCAAAATCAAATCAAACCCTTAAGGAACCTTGCCTTTAAGAACTTTTCTTTATTTCTTTGGAGAATCTTGAACAGCGATATAGCGCCACAACGCTTGCCACACATTGATAAGCTTTTGTTCCGTAGAACCAAGGAAGAATCCACTCCCTCAAGATGACACAAGCCACTTTGTTTTATGTAAAAAATATGTTCTTAATTAATTATCAATTACAATAAATAATGCCCTTTAAATAGGTGGCTAACCGTAATTCTACCAAATATAATAAAACCCTAGTAAAATAAACTCAATAACACATAAAATAATTTAAAATTTCACGCATGAGCTTTCTAATTTAATTAAAGTTCAGCCCAGCACTTAAACATCCCATAACCTTAAAAATATGAAACATAAAATCTGTATGGATAACTTGCTTCTGTATTTTGACCATGAAGGATTCTGAATTACACTTTGATATAAACTACGAAAGTTTAGATCCATGAGTCCTCTTTCCAATGCAACTTGAATAACTAAAATCGGATATCGGATGAGAAAGTTACATCCAAAATACAAAGACTGCACAAATCACGCTACTACTACTGCACCATTCGGAAATTAATACCCAACATCAATCAAGGCAGCCCATGTACATCCAAGACCCATTCCATTCTTGCCTTAAACATAAAAAAGCCTTCATATAAAGTCTCATGCATGGACCAAACTCCATAACCTAAGGAATCTTCCAAATCCACTAAAAAGGTCCAAATACACCAATCTGACCAAGCCATGCAATCAGCCACAACTTCAAGTTAACTTGGTCCAACAAACAATGCTCATTCTGGATCACATCATTCTCCCTCTTTTGAAAAGAATTCGACCTCGAATCTGTACCCGGATCATAGAGAGTAATGATAAAATCAATTGGACGATTATTCTGGAACAAAGAAAAATCACATGGAAGAAAAATGTCAATGTTAGTACAATAATGCTTGTGTACTATTCCCTCTTGCCCATACTCTTCCGAAATATATTTTTATTGCACTCACCGCCCCAATGAGATTCCTAATTAAGTTCACACTCTCAATCTCATTCACAACAAATTCTACATGCTTAACACTCACAAAACTCTCACATGTGCTTACCCATGTGTTTCTCGACTCACTACTCTCATTTGGATGCTCAAAACTCTCAACAAATTCGACGACACATGTAATTTCATCAATACAGTTAGTCATGCATTGAGCTTCAAATTTATCATCACCAGCAACAACGAAGTCATCCACCTCAGCATTAGCAACAACCTCTGCATCACACTCATTCATCACTACTTGCTTACTTACTACCATGCCCATATTTTCTACTTTTACATTCACAACATCAATAGCAAGTTTATTTTCTAAGCATTTGGAAACTCTCTTTTTTTCTTCCTTTTCAACCTTACTTCTCATCTTCATTATTGATTGATCTTTATAGGTTTGTTGTGGTGTTAAAAGAGAAAGAATCACTGACCTTTGTTCCGTGACATAAATGTAACTACTCCTCTCAACATGTGCCACACTTGCCTATCATACTTCCATGAACCACCCAACAATATGTGACAATCAAACATCGGCACCACATCACATAATACTTCATCATGAAACCTCTTAGTAGTAAATGCAACCATGACTTGATACTCCACCTTAACCGCAGTACAATTAGGCAAACCTCGTAACATATAAAGCTTATAATGGTTTCGCAATGAAAACCTCAATTTCTCCACGAGATTGGTACTAACTAAATTAGCCCAATGTTCCTTATCAATAATCACACTACACACCTCATCTTTCACAAATACTATAGTACAAAAGATAATATCTCTTGGTTGCCCCATAATATCAATCAACACACTGGACATCTTGACAAAACAAACTCAAGAAGGAAGAAAATATTAGAAAAAATGATATAAAGACAAAGACAAGACTAAAAATAAGACTAAAAAATTTAAAAGATCACTGGAGACTAAAAATAAAATAAAAAAATCAAATTCAAAACTCAATGATAAATTCAACAAAAAATTTCCTTTTCGATTAAGGAACACTAAGGCAATCCCTAGCACAACTTAACACACAAGGTAATTGATCGAACTGTTATTATTTCTCTTGCAAAAATTTGAAATTAATTTTTTTTCTAATGACTCTCTAAATCCTAATTATGCATGCAAATTAAACAAACAAACTGATTCAGAACTAATTAGAAACTAGAAACTAAACTGACTCAAATCTCGTAACTAATATTTGGACCCGACATCGGGACACGATATGAGAACAGACAGCTTTCCACTATGCATTATTGACTAGATCTCATCGAGTATATACAAATCGATATGTTATGGGTCTCGTAACTCTTTGTAGATAAAACGTTACAGCCTTTTTAAATTCAGTGCGCGGCTAATAAATTCTGACCGGACTGATCCGAAAATTGCATACAATTTCGACCCTAATTGACTCAAAACTCCAAGAATTGAATCATATATGCTATTACCATGAAAGAACATTATAATAACATCTAAGATGCAGTCATAATAAAGCCTTCATATAACGTCTCATGCATGGACCAAACTCCAGAACCCAAGGAATCTTCCAAATCCACCAAAAAGGTCAAAATACACCAATCTAACCAAGCCATGCAATCAACCACAACTTCAAGTTAACTTGGCCCAACAAACAATGCTCATTATGGATAACATCAATATGATAAGTTTCCGTCTCGGTACTAGTTTCATATTTTGTACTCTATTTTCGTCGAGACACTTGAAAAAATATTTCTGTCACAGAGCCTGATGATGTCTTTAGTTTTTGACCATCTATGGCGCTTGATTCTGATCTAAGGTTCTGACTATCGGAAAATGGCAGCCCACTATCCTCTGTCGACATCGTCATGTTCACACATTGCCTGGTTTATGCGCATAACTCAGGGAATAGACGCTTGAATAGTTTTGATGGTTCTAGATTTTAGAAGCTTCTGATTTTAGAAAGATCCGTTTTTGAATAATTTAGGTTTAAAAAGATGATTATCATGTATTGTGACTTCTGGTGATGTAGGAGTTTATTATATGGAGTCTGTAGTATGATTCCTATTTTTGGTAATGGATATGATTGCTTGTAAAGAATTTGTAATGTGTTCTTCATTTATGATAATGTGTACGTTTGTCTGTAAGGAATCATAATTCTAATTTATGTTTCTGATTATGAATGAAGTTGACTGTATGAATCTTGTAATGTATTTATGTTTCTGATAACGTATGCATTTGTGTGAAAAGACTATATATTGTGTTTTGTTTCTGATAATGAGTGTCATTTGACTGTATAGAGAATTCTTGTGTGTTCTGTTCTTGTTGGGTGTATGAGACTAACTTTGTGATAATTGTGTGGGACACGTGTGCGTGATCCGTTTGCTTGAAGATTATGATATTTTTGCTAGGAAGAAGATTTGGAAATCTGTATGAGATATGTTTTTGAATATGTATATATGCATCTATGTATATGTGCATATGTGTATATGTGCATGTAACTCGAGGTTTGAATATTCGAATGAGTTTGAGAGTAAGATTGCTGATTCACATCAGGTATGTTTCTGAGAATGTATATGTAACATGGATGTCAATAGTTCACAAGGTTATTTGTATAAAGGATTTAGTGATTGACTTGTTAAAGAAGATATGTAAAACTTTCTGATTTGATGATATTTCAAATATTTGAATATATTAAAGTTTTGTTTTGAAATTTTGGTTGTGTATTAAGGAAGGTTTATGAACTTAGTTTATGGATAACAAAATATGCATGTATTCTTAAAAGGCGTTGTGTTTAAGAATGGTAAAGAATAGTACAAAGTTTAAAGATTTTCTAACAGACAATTTCATATATGTATATGTATGTATTTATTCATACTTTTCTGAAAATTATTTTCGTTTCTCCTGATATGCGGATCGATTATGGTTAATCCGAACCGTTAGGCCACGTCTGGTTTAATGTTGATTATAGTCTTTATTCATTCTTCAAATAATCCTATGATGTTGCACCTTTCATGTCATCTTTAGTTTTATTCTTCCATTATAATAAATGCCAATTTAAATTTTATTATAGGTGTTATTCATTTTTGCAAATTCTGGCTCTTTAATTCCTTGAGCAATGTTCAGCTGTAACGCCATAATTTTTAGTCTGAAAAAAATTAAAGCTTAAAGAATTCATAACATAAATACTATAACTATGAAGGGCCAAAATGTAAAATCCACATTAAAATTATGTTTCTCAAAATCTCATGTTTAAGTCAAATCAAACCGTTCAATCTTCACATGAATATGATCCAACGGCAACAAAATAGGTCAGAAAATATTAATACTAACTAGCAAAGAGTTACTATCATTAGCAAACTGAGACAAACTCTCAGGAAAAATTTCTCAGGGAACTCACCCCAAGCGCCAACAAAACATGCTCAAACCGAGCTGTACGAAGCAAGTTAATACGAAAAAGAAAACTGGTTTTAAGGCAAAAGGAGTTGAAGGTTTAAGGCAAAAGGTCATTCTGTGCATTTGCAGGATCTACCGAATCAAAATTATGTCGTTTTATTAGTATGAATGATTACCCACGGCAAAGCTTGTACGCGGTTTGCTCCATGTAAGGTGTTGCTCCTACGCCCTCACCCAACATTGTTCCACCCAAGGATAGAGAATTGAGCATCAGGCTTTAGTATGATGTATTACACCGGTTATGTAGAACATACTTCACAACTTCATAAAATGAGACAACAATCCCAACGGAAGGCCCTGCACGACCAACACGAGGACCAACGCCTGTGAACAAACCCTTGATACCCGCATCCCTGTTCTAAGCAAATTCAAGGGTCACTATATAGGCTTTGATAGAAGTAAACAATCATTTACGAGCACAAGGAAGAGTTATGTCATTCGACCATGAAATTTCACGTACTAATACATTTTATCATTTGATTTTGGTTTTGATTTTATAGAAAATTCAGGAAGTTCAAATTGAGATCTAAAAACATTCATCAATTATGAATTACAAAACATACCTCCAAACCTCCATTAACGTTTGCCGCGTTGTCATTCTTATTGCCCGGGTAGGATCCTTCTGAGAATAAGAGAATAACAGCATACATAATAAATAAGACGTTCCACCAACTTTTTTTCACCTTTTTTTTTTCACAGAACCAATGTGTGCTAAAAGTAATATCCTAACAGACAATATAACAAATTTCCCCAACCCCAAAAGGAGAAGGCATTGATCTAACTGTAGAAATTACCTCTATTTGCCTTCGGGTTTTTGCAACATCTATAGGACATGTAGCAGCAGCAGCAAGGCTTCCTGCGACAAAACCAGCAGAAAAATTTGCTCCAAGTACACTGACTGTGTTGGAGTCACCCACTATGCTAAAAAGTCTTCTCCTCATCTAGTTGAAAAAAGAAAATAAATTATTATCAAAGTATATGACATAAAGATGCAAACACATATATTATACACACATAAAAGCAGGCACAAGATAAACAGTTTAAGAGAATAAAATCTCACAGGCTCAAGGGTAGACCAACAAATTGCTGAGAAAGGAACATCACGAGCAAGCTGTGTTCCCATTCCTGTCCATAGTACTCGGTATCCTTGAACTATTACAATGAAGATTATTAAATCACTAATGAACAAACCAACAAAACAGTTAACTGCAATAAGTCAATAAAACTGTGTTCAGTGACATTCCTTCTCTTCGCTCAAAGACGAATGATTTTCATGTAACTTTCTTATAGTTTCTTATGCTGTCTCAAGCTTATATATGATCTATCATGTTGCAACTGACTGAGTTATCAAAAGTCTAGAGATATTTCTACCATGCTATTCTTCACCATCACTTCATTCTAGTTACTAAGAAGCTTAGAGCATCTACATATACTGTAGTGTGACTAGTGTCTTCACATTCTGTTTAAAGAGAAGATCAATGTAAGCATGGCAATGGGCCAGGCTTATCACCCGGGCCCGTGAAAAGCCCAGCACGTCTCGGGCTTGGGCTGGGCTTTACCCGGACCCGATTTTTTTAATATAAAAAATTTTATATATATATATTAATTTAATTTAAGCCTGGGCCCGAGCTGGGCCTCTCATTTAAAACCCGGCCTGGGTTTTTTTAATCCCTGGCGGGCCGGACTGAGCCGGGCCCGGGCTTTTTTTGTCATACTTAGATCAATGTCTTATAGATTTTCATAACGATCACCAAATTCCATGAAAAACTAGAATTCTAAGAAAATTTGTAAATATTTATTTTTGTTTTTTTATTGTAACTAGCTAAAGATAGATTCCAATGGGACTGACACATTTGAGCATCTATAAATAAGCCTAGTCACCAACGCACTATATAAAAGCATTCTACACAATGTTTTACAGAGTCAATGTCTTAAATCTCTAGAAACAGCCATCCAACTCCTCAAAAAAATAGATTTCTGAAGCAAGTGAAGTTCAACCATCAACACAAAGTCGAAACTTGTCTCACTTGTATTTTTAATTTAGCATCAAACTCGGAAACTGTCCATACATTGCTTTCACTTCTAAACTTGACCGAATGAATATTTTATCAGAATCCTGCTAGTGTCCTATTTGTAAGATAGGTATAATATCAACTCTAAGAATCTGTCCGCTCTAATTGAAACGAATAAGAAACTAAGTTCACCAGCTTGATGATGATATTAGCATCCCACAACTCATGATTATTTTGAAAGTAAACAAGCAGGAGGGAAGTAATAACAGGCTCATGATTGTTTATGCCAATTCCAAAGTTTGATAGTACTATTAACTAATGAATCTACTTACAGCTGTTTTGAACATTATTTGTGCTTTTAACATGGGACAATACACCAACTAACGTCTGCCAGACACCAGGAGACTTCGTGCCAATTCGGTTCCCCTTGAATGCCTGTTATACAGCAAAACGAAAAAGAATATTAGATAATTAGTCCCAATTCATGATTAATGATTTCCACACAAGGATAAGAAGCGCAGCAATTATTATTAAACAGTTTTAAAGCATGTATTTGGTTTTTATCATCTCTTCAGGCAAGTACACCAAAATTTTGCTAACTTGTCAACCACGAGTCCACAAAACAGCAAAACTAAGTTAGTTAAGATCTCATATGTCGCATGATTAACACATGTCCAACAATGAGTATGGAGTAAATTTCTGAATTAAAGACATCACTAAAGGTATTTACTCATCTACACTAGAAAGCATTATTTTCAATAACCTATCCTAGACATAATTTGTTTTATATATTTAAAAAGAAGTAGGCATCAATCGTTATGTAACCTGCATTCGGGTTTTGGCAAGTTCAATAGGGTAGCAAGTTGCACAAGCCAATGATCGTGCCAATGATCCTGCAACCAAAGGGACATATGGTGTTGCACTTGGAGCATTCTTGGCTGTTAGTTCTTCTAAACAATTGAGGAATACGTCATAGCAAGGTAGATAGATTCCCACCTGTTCAAAAAAAGAGAATGATCAATAGGTATAGCTTACTTGGTAAAACATTACCTATACAGAAAAGCAATTAAATCAATAATGAAATCCCCCTGCCTGATTGAGAACTTACTGTTGGTACAGCTAATGCCAGACCAGCATTTGTGCCTCTCCACAGCCTTGAAAATCCTTCCTGCAACAATCCTCCAGTTAGGCCATCGAATGTTCTTTTGGAATACAAAGTAATTACCAATGTTATAAAATGCGCTAGTAGGGCGGCATCCCAATGCCTAGGCGCCGCCTAAACGGGACCTAGACAATACATCGACCGGCATAGAATTCAAAATTCGGATTTTATGTCAATTTGGGGATTTCCGATTTTTGGAAAACTTGGACAAATTAATCTCAAGGAAATGTTGTTTGAGTGATAGGGAATGTTTTTAAATGGTCAATTTGATGAGAAACCAACAAGAATTGAAGCAATTAGGGGTTTTCAATAAATTAAGATTTATGTCTTGAAAAATTGGGGCTTTTTGAAATTTATGAGATAGAAGGTTGATTTTAGGAAATTAGGGTTATGATTAAGGTTAGGGTATGAAAATTTGAGCAACTAGGGTTAGGAAATCAAAATCAGCGATGGCAATGGAGGCTTTTGGCGACGAAATTATCGCAAAATGGACTAAAAAAGGCAGCCATTTTGACACACCGTTGGGGTTAAGCGCAACGGCATTTGGCCGCCTACCTAAAACACCCTGCCTAGACGCCCCTAGGCAGCATGTTTTAGAACACTAGTAATTACAAAGATGAGCATCATCCCATAAATATAGAATACGTTCTAATATAAATTCAAAGTTCCGTCTATCGAAGTTTTGTCCAAGTCATCAAATATAACTTGCAGCAAATATAAGACATATTAAATTAATAAATTGATATGCCAAAGGACCCCACTAACCTGTCTTATGATTTTGTAAAAGACATCAAGTGTTCCTCTGTATTGAAAACAATCAGGAGGACACATTGCCACAGTACCATGAACTCCAGCACGTGTACAGGACGGAGAACATCTTAAATCCGCAAACATCTAACCCAAAATTAACAAAAATTATTAACCAAATAAGTTTGAATTGCAGCATTAGTATGCAACAGAATCAAGCAATAAATAAAATGGCCACAGTAAACAAATGAAAGTTTCACAAAATTCCAGGTAATACATATTTTGAAATGCTTCTAGAAACTACATAACCGCATCGAATACATACTGTTCTGGGTCCAAAATACGCCATACGGCTAATAATATTGCTTAAGGGATGTGAGTAAGGCACTCCAGCAGCTTGTGCTTGCAACCTTGTCTGCAAATAACAAAAAAAAACACACATTTTTTCAGTCAAATATTAGATATTTATTAATAAACTTATAGCAACACAAATACAATCAAAATGACTAAAAAAACATTTTTTAATTAAAAAAAAAATCAATATTTATCACCTTGGCAACATCAAGAGGATTAACTATGATCGCCGATAAGAAGGCGGCACCGGCGGCGGAAATAGCTCTCTCTCCTAACCCTAACTTTCCATCGGATGCCCTTTTTGTTGTAGGTTGATTAGACTGCGACGCACCGAATCCACTCTCATCTCTATCATCTCCTACCGTAAATTCCGTCATCGTCAAATCACGTCCGTCAATCTCCGTCATTTCCGGACCCAGCCATGGATGCTCCGTTGCATCCGTCTCCGACATTTCTAAAACCCTAGCACCTCTTTTAGAAACCAAACCCAAAAAAAAAAAAATACAGAACTAATTTATTTGCATTTTGTTTTATTTTGTTTTTTATTTTTCCTATTTCCTTGGAATGCAAGAAATAGAACGTGAGGAAAAAAAATGTTTTACCTCGTTTGGAGATCTTTTTGGAAAATGACTTTTTTCTGAGCGCTGATTGCTTATGGGATGGGATGGATCGAGTAGGGATGGCAGTGGGTAGGGTATGGTGCGAGTTTTTCATTACCAAACTCGCATCCGTATATGTAAATAAATTACCAAATCCGCACCATACCCGTTGCGGGTTTTAATTTTCATTACCAAACCCGCACCGCATATAAAAATAAATTATCAAACCCGCATTGGTACCCAACGGATTTTTTGCGGGTTTTTAAAATATTGAATTACTTTGTGTTCTTAATAATATAATTTTTTTAATTAAATAATTTATTTTTAATTGCTACCTGTAGTTTTCACATTTGTTTTTCATTTGACATATACACATGCAATGTATGTATATACAGTACATATATAACATAATGTATGAAAGACTCAGTACCATATGTTTATTTTTTCATATAAACATAATTAAAACGAGTTCTTCCCTTCATAATTATAATTATCTAAATTAGCAAACTCAATCGACAATAAGCTAAAAAGTAATCACCAACCTTGGTCATATTTTTTATGCTAAGTGTAATGAAAGTGATGCTTACAAGGCTCAAGTGGTGTAAGTGTAATGAAGAAGCAGGAAAGATACTGAAGTTGCAGCAAACACTAGCTTATTTCGCTTCTCTCCCGTTTCTGATTATATGAACTTAATCCAAATTTTTGTATTATAATTTTATTAACAAGTGTGATTAGAAAAAAAAAATAGTCATGCAAAAAATCTTCAGTTGGGCAGGTTGCGGGCTGCGGCTGAGTGTGAGTGTGGAACTGTGGATTAGTGTTTTAGGTTTAGGTTTTGTTAGTTATTTTTATATGAAGGTTTTTTTATATTGTCCTAAAAATATTAATTAATAAAAAATAATATTGCGGGTATATGGATACCCGCAACGGATACCCGCATTTTTTTCTTAAATACCAAACCCGCACCGCACCCGCAACGGGTTCTGCTTTAAATTACCAAACCCGCACCGCACCCACTAATATATTTACCAAATCCTACCCATTGCGGGCGGGTTTTTGCGGGTTTGCGGGTTTGTGGGTAAAATTGCCATCCCTATGATGGAGGAAGGTCTTCACGGGAGACCGTTGAAAATAGGAACTTTTCACCTGATTCAACATATATTTTTGATGTTATTTTTGTAAATATTCGTATTTATCGGTTTTATAATATAAATAAAATAATTGATTTATTGACATGTATATTTAGATCTTATTATTTTATCTCTCAGTTTTCAAATAATATCTCTAACTCATGGAATAAAAAATTTATAAAAATAATTTAAAATAAAATAACACATAACTATAGAACCGAAATCCAAAATTTTTTTAGCTTTGGTGGGTGCTATTATTTTGGTTTCTTATTTAAATAAGAGATTATATTTTTATATTGTAATAAGTTTTTTATTTTAATAATTTATTATTTTAATTTTATAATTTAATTGTAGAGATTATGTGTGATTTATATTTTTTATTTTAATAAAAGATTATACTATATCTTTTTATTATAATAGGTAATTAAAAAAATTAATTGTAGAGATTATGTGTGATTTATATTTTTTATTTTAATAAAAGATTATACTATATCTTTTTATTATAATAGGTAATTAAAAAAATTAATTGTAGAGATTATGTGTCTTATGACACTATTAGAAAGCTTAAAAATATTTACTTATATATATATTATTTGCTGGATTATCTGTGATATTATTCAACAATTAATCGGATAATAGAATATGTTTTCTTGTTATAATTAGGGGTAAGCATCGGTTCCTAACTAAGTGGAACCGGAATCTACCCAATTAAATAGGTTACTTTATTATTCGGTTTCAATTCGATTCCGATCTGGTTCCGAATTACCCTATTTATATAACATTGTAAAACTTTAAAATAGAGAAGCAAATGAAAACACGGATATCTATCTTTATGTCCCCATAGCATGTAAAGAACTTGCACATGCACTCCTGGTAAGTACATTTCTTGAATCATTGGAGTCAGTAGTCTCCATGAAGAATTTCTGTGCTTGTTGAATCAGGCTGCACAAGAAAAAATTAGCCATGGTTAGTGGTCACGAATCAACAACAAACACGGCAATACCCGCATTACTCATCCACAATGACATAAAATGAAAATATTTCTTAATCAGCTAATTAGTATTCAGTCATACAAAGCAGATTAATATATGAAAAGTAGCAGAGTTTTACCAATAAAAAGCAGAAGGAAATGACTGTTACTATAACTCTATAAGAAAATTAGGATATGAATAATCCTCAAGAAAAATAGGACCCCAATGGTTTGTTTGTATAAAGCTGAGGCAGAGAGCAGAGAACACCTATTACCCACAGCTTTAAAGTTACAGTACAGGCTATAAAGGCCCTAGATGAGGACTGTTACTGGGTTTTATTCATCTCTATTTGTGGAGGACTTTGTGCTATTGGGGCTAGAAAATGGCTAACATCTTTTGTGACTCTAAAAGTGTTACAAAAAGAAAAAGTAGAGAAGAGCAGCAATAGATGTAGGTTCTACATTCGGGTATCAAATCGGGTATCGAATCCGGTTCTAAATTCGGTTCCGGTTCCGGTTATATGGTCCGGTTTCGGTTATTCTGGAACCGGAATCGGGCCGGTTAAAAATCGGTTCCATCTATTTGGAACCGGAACCGGACCGGTTACAACCGGTTCCAGTTCCAAACCCGAATTTCCGGTCCGGTTCCAACCGGTTCTGGGTAGACCCGGAACCCAGAACCGGTGCTCACCCCTAGTTATAATAGGGTTCTTATTTAATATATTTATTAATTTAATTTTATAATTTGATTGTGTTTTTAATTGTAATATAATAGTATAATATGTTTTCTGATTATAATACGGTTCTATAAAATTATAATATGTATTTTTATTGTAATAGACCTTTTATTTAATAAAAAATTAATTGTAAAAATATTTTAATTTTATAATTTAATAATAAAAAATTAATTGTAGAGATTAATTGTATAAATTAAGTGTCACGTATGTTTTTTTTATGTTAATGAGTGATTATAATATATTTTCTTATTAAAATAGGTTCTTTATTTTCATTTTATAATTTAATAATAATACATTTAAATGTTAATTAATTAATTAAATTAATATATTTTTTACTTTAATAGTAGATTATATTTTTATATTGTAATAGGTTTCTTTTGTTAATAATTTATTATTTTTATTTTATAATTTAATAATAAAATATAATTGTAAAGATATTTTAATTTTATAATTTAATAACAAAAAATTAATTGTAATGATTAGGTTAATTGTTGATAATTTAATAATATTTTTTTATTTTATTTTAATAAGATAGTCTAATATGTTTTTTTTTAATAATAAATTCTTATTAAATTATAATATATATTTGTAACACCTCGCGTAATTTATGATGTTAATGGCAGAAGATACGGAAACCTCATCTCCATAAGCCACAAACTGACAAAAATACGGACATGATATGTCTTAAACCTATGTAATTTACAAGATGCATGTGGACCATGTGATGCAAATGCGGAATGAGCAACAACTTTCTAACATCGATATAGGGTTCTCTGTCCAAAACTATCCACACTAATAAGACGTTACAAATCTACATACAAACTTATGTACATAGCACAACAAATACTTCCATGTATAATACAAAATCTTCATTATGTACTCATGTCATAACTAGGACCTAGGGTGACTGACCGCAACTCGGGTGATCCGGCACATCGAGCATAGTATCCAAAGCCGAAATGGCTAATCAGCCATGTCACTATCCTGCAAAACTAAGAAACTGGTTTTGTGTTAGCTACAAGCTCAGTAAATAACTGTTGGAATATATGCCCTACAGTTTCATGTAATGTAACTGGAATTATATTTTATGAAATGAAAAGATGCATTATTCATTTAGAAAAAAGTGTTTGTTTAATATCTCATATTGTAAATTATATTGTTTACCCTAGATTATTCATATGCCTTTAGACGTAGTGTATAAGTGTCATACATAGGAGGATTTAAGTCTGAAGTTAGTAATCTAAAATAGTCCATAGATAGCAAAAAAAATAGGTATTTTGTTTACGGTTTATCTATAGGAGCGGTCTATTCTATAATTGTATGGAGATCTTGATCCGAGATCGTCCATATAGTGACATGAGAATGAAGGTACCTTATATAATGTGATCATATATGATTGGACCTAGATATAAATGAGTTTCTTATAATATCTGTTAAATAAAGAAACTCATTTCAATCTATTAGATAGTAATATATGGATTGATCTGAATCCTGAGTGTACTACGAACTCTTGTATGGCAGGCTATGCCCTTTGATTTACAAAGGTGAGGTTGGTGTAGCAATCCCGACCAATAGCTATGTACTTTGGGGACATGATTTGATGTGTAGCTGGGGACGTTTTACATAGACAGAGAGTTCACCACTTCTTGCGAGAAGTAGAAAAGTATATTCCTTAATGGTTGATTTGGTACTTGAAATTAAAGCGCTCAAGTCTTTCTATTACGAATAGAAAGATTAGCATTCATGATGGTTATGAATAAATCGTTCAATAGAGAATCGATGGTACTTAAGGTAAAAATAATTAGAGGGGTATAATGGATATTATGACCCGGCATTAATTATGAGATACTCGTGAAGGGTCAATCCGTATGTAATGTCTATATCGATGGTCACCGACATAGTTCGGTTTATTTTATCTATCTACGGCAACAAGAGTGTAGTTTTGGCTTTTTAGTGGAACAACCCGAAGTTAATAATTCAGAATATTTAATTAAGAGTTTAATTAATATTTCGGGATTATTAGAGCTCGGAATCGTAGGTCCATTTGGTCCCCGTTCTAACTTGATATATTGTAGCAGATTAAATATAATTGGATAGTCCAATTATATACTAATATATATATAATTAATATGATTAATAATAAATTTTTTGTCACACTTGAAACTATATATTAATTTTAATATATGGTTTTTATAATAAATGATTATATGATAATTGTTTATTATAATTATTAAATTATATATTATAATTTAATAAAGATATAATTCCATATTTCCAAAAATAAGTTCTTGGAAACCTTTGGTTGGTTTTGGATGTTACACCTTTTAAAAGGTGATAGTATATTTATTTTTGTAACAACTTTTTCCATTAAGAAAATAAATTTGATGTTACAAATTTTGACAAAAATACAAGGGCTGGCCGATTCTTGCTATAAGGAGGGGAACAATTTTTGGTTTTATTTTGGAAACAAAAACCCTAGGTATATAAAGAAAATAAGATTTTCTTTTTTCCAATTCTATCTCATTCTAACCTTAGCCACCATTTGATTTTCTAAGCTTTTTCTCTCAAGAGTTGAAGACAAACAAGAACAAACAAACCAAAGAAAAATCTTGTGTGACAATAGTTTAAACTCTAAAGAGTTTATAGATTAATTCGTGAGTATAGGCCACACTATATTCTGTTAGTGACAAGACATAGCACAGAAGGCTATTTGGTGTCAAAATAAAATCACCATCTTCTCCTTCTCTCCATCACCTCACGGAAGTGAGCAGATTTTGCTCACTACCGCCACTTTGTGCTGGGTTTCGGAGTTTGGTTTGTTTTATTTTAATACAGAAAAATTGGGAAATATTAAGGGGTATTTTAGGACTGTTATGGGGCTATTTTTAACTGAAAAATCAGACCTGAAATATTTGTGTGGCTCACGCAAATAATGGCTGATTTGGGGAGTGAGTTGGGTGCATTTCAGGTCCAAAACAGTCTAGATTTGAGCTGCTATTCGAGGGCTGTTCCGGGGCTAAAATTTTATTACAAACATAAGTAAAATTTCAGTGAAGCAACTGGTCACAGTCGGCCAAGTGAAGGGAAGGGAAAAAAACAATTCAAGTTCGATCTCGGGTGCCTAAGGCGCTTCCGTTGTGCTAGGAAATCAGTTCTTACAATTGACATGAAGAGCGAGGTTGAAAAGTATTTTTAATGTTAGTGTCTCGAAGACATGCCAAGGATCATATACATGATTAAAGTGTGAATAAACAAGAGGAGTTGCAGAAATACTCACAATGATTGGTAGAAAAGTTCAAAACTTTCATAGATGTAATGGAAGCTCCAAGCTTTCTTTGTTGTTCTTAACTCATGGGTGAGTTTCCCTATCACCTTCAAGTGACTCCCAAGTGCTAGCAAGGTAGAAATTTTTGCAACAAAAACTTCAATGGAGAGAGCAAAGTCACGCCCAAAATGAGAAAGAGAGAAGAGAATGAATAGTTAAATGTATGTTGTTATGTGATTAATTAACTTTCAAAAAGTTAAATTGATGTGTTGGAAAAAGTTACAATAAATACAAGCCAACCACTTCCATCACTTATCAAAAGTTGATGTAAGTAAAGTGGGTATCACCACTTTAAATTCAAAATTTGGTTGGCACACACAACATGACTTTGGGCCCGGTTTTGTTTAATCCGATTAAACAAATTTTCCGTCGCAACGTAATTAAATCCAATTTAATTAAATAATAATGCCTCGCAAAATTATTACGGAATTCGCTTACGAATTAATTCTAAATTAATTCATTCGCTAGAATTAAAATCTAATTTTAATTCCACATTGAAATCCAATTTCAATTAATATATCCAATATATTATTTTAGCCCAATTAAATAAATTAAGTAGAAAAATCCAATTATAAATTAAATAGAAAAATCCAATTTAACTATTAAATTTATTTTACCGATTAATTCCAAATTAATCGCGTTTTCTATTCTAGTCGAATTGATCCCAGATTAATTCTTGACGCAATTAATCATAGATTAATTTTCTCTTTAATAATTAATCCGAGATTAATTATTGCTGTAATTAATCCCAAATTAATTTTCTCTCTCATAATTAATCCCAGATTAATTCTGTTCGAGTCAAATGTCATCGATGAATCTTTGGGAAGCGACCCAAGAGATTCATGGATATGTTGGCAGTAAATCCGGTTTTCGGACTATCCGAACACATGCGTACCCAGTACCACGTTCTTACCGATTTACAAGATATGGTTGGCTTCTAGCAAAGCACCGTGCCTACCCAATTCCCCAGAAATATTCAACAAAGAATATATAATCTATATCAGGCATAGTATACTATGTATTGTGTATTACGATCCAGTATCGGATGTCACATGCTAGGCCTAGGGCTGGAATTGTGTCTGCCCCGTACGAAGCATATATCGGATCACTAGCAACTAGTCTCTGTAATTGGATAATCATGACATAGTCATACTATCCCGATAGCTGCAGCATTTGAGAGTATTAGTTCTGTATCCCTACGTGATCATCATCTTCATATGACTGAAGTGATATTTCCATCTTGACATCACACCCAATACACTACGATTCTCAGTAAACCCAGAAGAGGCGTACACAGAACCTGTTAAAGCCCCGGACGACCAAAACCAAAGCGTACTGATTGTCAATCCAACGGCACATAGTCATACTACCAATGGGATTCTGAGGGGTCTATCCAGAGCGAAGATGTTCCCGATCCAACGGCTAAAAGAACCTCTTATCACACTTGTATAAGTATCATATACTTAAATATATGAGAACTATGCCGTTAAGCTTCCATAATACTACGACTATGGATATTTAATGATTAAACCTTTCATGGATTAATAATGTCTCATATCTTATTAATCTGGTACTAATCATAGAGACTTTTATCATTTATACATTCAAGTAATCCAATTATAAAATGATAAAAGAGCAATTTCCTTTGTCACATAGTTAATTTGTACAAAGAACACTATGTGTTTTACAAATAGTGATGTTATGGGTCATAATTGTCCAACAATCTCTCACTTGGCCTCTAGCCAATCACTCAAGTGTCCAACACCTGAACTATGTACGGGTCGCTTATGCTTATGTTAAGATATCGCTTTCATCAGCGGATATGCAAGGTTATCATTTGTAACGATCTTTTGATCTTGACATCGCCACAATGTATGATCTCACGGATCAGATGAAACCGTTGAAGTACATAGTTGGATAATTGATGAGACCGTAATTCCTTAGCATGCGCTGTAGCCCAGCTCAGCTGCTAACAGAACTACTCTGAATCCAATTAGGAATTTTATAGATCCAAAATGCCTCTTTTGTTGCCTCAGCCGCAATAATGTATTCCCCTTTTGTTGTTGAATCGGCAACAGTATCTTGCTTGGAAGATTTCCAGCTCACTATTCCGTTGTGCAAACAAAATATATACCCTTATTGTGACTTACAGTCGTCTTTATCGATTTGGAAACTTGCATCGGTGAACCCAGTCACCTCAAGTCCTCCATCTCCATAAACTAAGAAAACATCCTTAGTTCGTCTAAGATATTAAAGGATGTTCTTAACATCAATCCCGTGACCATCACCTGGATTGGCCTGATAGTGACTGCAGATGCTCAAAGCATATAAGACATCAGGTCACGTACATGTCATGGCATACATGATCGATCCGACTGCCTAAGCGAACGGGATCCGATTCATTACATCTCTCTCATCTTGAGTTTTTAGACATATGTCCTTAGATAGATAGACGTCATGTGTTAATGTACGAGTTCTCGGAGAGTTCCAACAACTTTTAGATCTATCCCAGTAGATCTTTATTCCTAGAATAAAGGTTGCCTCTCCCAAGTTTTTATGGAGAATTTTAATGAAAGCCAAGCTTTTACCGATTTTAGTATGAGAATTTCATTGCTAAGAAGCAATACATCATCAACATATAGAATAATCAATGTCAGTGCGCTCCCACTAACCTTCTTATATACACAAGAATCATCATCATTTTAAATAAAACCATATACCATTATGATCTTATCAAAACGTTGGTTCTAAGAACACAATGTTTGCTTCAATCCATAAATGGATCGATTTAACTTGCAAACCTTGTTTGCATGTCTTGGTACGATAAAACCGTGAGGCTGTTATATATAAACATCCTCCAAAAGGTTTCCGTTTAGGAAACGGTTTTGACGTGCAGCTGCCATATTTCATAATCGAAATATGCAGCTTTAGCAAGCATTATCCGAATGGATTTAATCATGGAAACGGGTAAAAGGTTTCGTCGTAATCGACACCATGTTGATGACGATACCCTTTCGTTACAAGCATAACTTTGTACGTTTGTATGTTGCCATCCATGTCTGTCTTCACCATGAAGACTCATTTGCTACCAATAGGCACAATGCCTTCTAGTACATCAACCAGTGTCCAAAATTGGTTGGTATACATAGAATCCATTTCAGATTTCATGGCACCTTGCCATAAAGAGGAGTCAATACCTTGTATCGCTTCCTCATACGTAGCCGGTTCGTCTTCCTCAATAAGATTAATATCTACATAAGGTGAGATCAGAAACCCATACCTCTAAGGTTATTTTCTGACTCTCTCCGACCTACGCGGTTCTTGTGTTTTAGAAGATTGTGGAACAGTCTCATCCATGATGAACTGTTCGTGTTCCGTTAGGGGATCGGTGCCAGAAATAGTTCACTCCGATTTTCATCGAGTTTTACCTTCCTCACACTTACCACTGCATTTAGGAATTCCTTTAAGGAAAACCACATGGAGAGCAACAAATATTTTTTTTTCTCTTGTGGGTTGTGGAAATCGATTTCCCTAGGATAACCAATTACAAATAGGCACTTATCTGATTTGGGTTCTAGTTTGGTACCATCCAAATGTTTAACATCCCCAGCATCCCCAAATCTTCAGGAATGAGAAACCTGGTTTCTTTCCTGTCCATATTGTTATATGGAGTCTGTCCTACAGACTTTTACGGAACTTTATTCAAAATAAGTATTGCACTGTTCAATGCGTATCCCGTGAAGGAAATTGGTAGCTCAGTGCTAACCTTACCATGTCCAATAAAGTTCGGTTTCTCTGTATGGACACACCACTCAATTGAGGTATTCCGGGAGGAGTCCACTGTGAAAGAATACCATACTCTTTCAAGTAATCGAGAAAGTCATTGTTCAAGTATTTTCCATCATGGTCCAACCGTGATGTTTTAATACTTTTGCAAGTCTTTTTTTCTACTTCGTGTTGAAACTCTTTGAATTTCTCAAAAGTTTCCGACTTGTGTTTCATTAGAAACACATAACCATATCCTGATGTAACATCCGTAAAGGTTACGAAGTATTCATATCCACCTATAGCCTAACTAGATATGGGCCCACTACGTCACCATGAACGAGGGCTAACAGCTCGGTGGCACGTACACATTTACTGCTAAAAGGCGTTTTAAGCATTTTGCCTAATAAACAAGATTCGTAGACATCATATGAATTAGGATCAAATATGTCCAAGTATCCATTCTTTCAAAGAGTGGATATACGATTCTTGTTAATGTGTCCCAGACAACAATGCCACAAATAAGTCTCATCTGATTTACTCAGTTTGAGCCTTTTGTTTGTCATGTTATATGTTTGAGATTCATTTATATTCGAAATATAAATACTGTTATTCACATCTAATGTGTATATCTCAATATCATCTTTATAAACAAAACACCCAGTGTTCTGAAACATAAAGGTATACCCACAACGGGTTAAACTAGATATAGAGATAATGTTTCTAGTCAAACTAGGTACATTATAACAGTTTCCTAATGTAATTACATGCCCCAAGGGCATATACAAAATATAGGTTCCAACGGCCAAAACAGCGACTCTCGTACCGTTTCTGACTCATAGGTCGATCTCATCTGAAGCCAGTCTCCTGCTAATCAGAAGATCCCGCACATCAGTACATATGTATGTACCACATCCAGTATCAAAAATCCAATTTTTTAAACCAGTAGTGGTCACGTTTATTACAATAACAAACATACCTGAAGTTGGAGCCTTGCCCTCATTCACTTCCTTCATGTCTGCCTTGTCCATACGACAGTCACGCTTCCAGTGACCCCGTTTGCCATAGTTTAGGTAGACATATTGGGATATGTCATTTGTCTTCCCAGAAGACTGTGAAGATTTTGCCTTTGCCCTTTTTCTTCACACCCTCAGAAGCCTTCGGCGAAGCCTTGGCCTTCTGGGATGTCGAAGTAAGATGCGCATTGCGCTTCTTGCCCTTTTGGAAGCTCTGGCTATGCCTCCTTGAGAATAGCCATTAACTCTCCACGAGTTTTCTCTTGGTTCATGACGAAACAGCCCCAGTATTCGGGCAGAGACTGTAATATCAAATCTATGGAAGTCTCGGCCTCGTAGGTAATGCCCAGCTAACCTAGCTGTTCGATGTCAGCAATCATCTGCAACACCTAGTGCTTGACAGATGTACCGTCTCATATACACGAGCGAAAGAGCTTCTTTTACAATTCGTACTTCTAAGATCTAAGGTTATATATATGATGATCCTTTAATTTCAACATCATGGTATAAGGATATAATCCTTAGTTTTGACGAAGAAATTAATGAGTCATTGCGGTAAGTATAACAGATTGAGCACTAAAGTTATCATCACGATGAGTCTTCCTAAGCTTATGCTCTACTATTTTCTCAACTCCGGGCTCAGGGCCCGAGAGGTTTTTATATCCAATAGAGTAACTTCTCAGCTCCCAGGACTATCCTGAGATTTATTTCCCAATCTGGAAAATTGGAGTCGTTAAAGACATTATCGCCCATGATGATGTCCCTAACGCTAATCTTTCCAGCCATCTCGATTGCAATAGTCCAACTATCCAATCAACAATTTTGGGTACACTCAAAATGTAATGGTTATTATAGTCCAACTATATGACCAACTACAAGTGGAGTAGTGTCTTGTACAGTCCAACTGTTCAAAGAAAGTAATATTTAATATTAGTCCAACTAATATATTTATAACAATGATAAATAAAATAAAAGAGCGTGTGTAGGCAAGTATTTAAACGAAATTGCAAATTTAATACTAGCCTCCCACTATTTTTCGGCGAGCCTCTAACCCTCTGTGGAGTACTCGGGAAACCTAGTTTCCTAGTGGGCTAGGATCCCATTAAATAACACACAACCTTGACTTTGGCCAACAAGCTGTATGAAACTTAACTAGGTAGATCTCTAAGATCAATTGGATCACATCCAATTCCTAGATTCGGTAGGTGGACCTCTAAGTCCAAGATATATATCCAATATATATTTTCTAACCTTTTCCTCTGAATCAAATAAGCCTTGGCTTTGGCTCAACAAGCTTAATGATTCCAGTTAAGCGCGACCCATTAACAGTGGGAAAGCTTCGTAATCCACGTCGATGAACTAGAAGTGACATTGACTTTGGCCAACAAGTCACAACCGCCCAAGACATGCGATATAGAACAAAGCATTTGTAGTTCAAACACATCCGCGATGGACAATGGTCTTGACTTTGGCCAACAAACCATTGCCAATCTTGGATCTTGAGAGAGAACCACTCAATGGAAGGAGAAACGCTTAATATTTAATGAGGGTTTTTCACGTAAATTGGCAACCAATTTATTATCTTTGATTAGGTCTCATCATAAACCCTTAAACATGTATTCTAAAAGCATAATAAGGCGCGAATAAATTTAATAATGATATGCGGATGGATATATATAACAATTTATTCCTAGAATAAATGACATGATCCAGGCCGACAACAAAGCAAAAGACCCATTATAAGTACCAGAAGGGCCAATTACGAGGCAGAGGACCAAAAGACTCAGAGAAGCAATGGCGAATTAGTTTGGAGTTTTATGGCTGATTGCAACAAACAAATAGAGACGCATGTGGGCTTCAATAGAGAGGGCCCAAAGCCACTTCACTTGGCCCAAATCAGTTTTGAATGAAGCTTCACAAGCCTTTGAAGACTTGAAGACTTCGGTATTTTTGTATTTTAGCCTTTAGGGGCATTGTTGTCTTTATGCCTTTAGGGTTTCTATTTGTAACACTATTTAAGCTTTCTTTCTTTTTCATTTTGTAAACGATCAACGAATTTGAGAGAATATTACAGCTTTATGCTTTTTGGCTATGGCCAAATTCTTGTAAGGGATGGATTCCCCTTTTCAAGTTAAAATCGACTTATCTAAGTTTGGCAAACTTAGTGGCGTCTCCATTGCTAGCAAAACACTACAAGGAATCATCTTACAGGTTCTCAAGGGCAAGTTCTTTGTGGGTCTTCTTTGTGGCCTTGGAAGGGTTTTGTTCCTATAAAATTAAATTCGCGGTTCTTGGGGTTCTGTCTGTTGCTTGGGGTTTGCTTGGATTTTGAATCCAAGTGGGTTTCTTGTCATTTGGTATCTAGAGCTCATGGTTCCAAGGTCTGATTTTCCTATCTTTACTTTTTGTTTGATTCTGTTTTTTTATTTTCGTTCTTTGTTATTTTCATTTCAGTTCTTGTTGGATCTTAAATATGTTTTCGTTTTATTTATTTCTGGATCTGGTTTTGTTGTGTTCTGCATATCAATTCATCTTTTATCATGTTCCAGTTCTGGGTTTTTGTTGTTGTTCTTCATATTAGTCTGTAATCTTTGTTTATTTCTGGATCTGGGTTTTGTTGTGTTCTTCATATAGTTGGTCATATACATTCTGTTCTTTAGCATATGTTGAAGAAATAAGCATGTTCTTTTGCGGCTGTGTGATTTTTTTCTAAAACCCTAGTGAAGTGTGAAAAAAAAAACCATCAGATTCAGACTCTGAAATCAGACCCTGAAACTTAACCTCTGAAATCAGACCCTGAAACTTAGCCTCTGAATTCAGACCCTAAAATCAGACCCTGATCAGACTCTAAAATCAGACCCTGACTAGTAGCCTATGAAATCAAACCTTGACCAGTAGCCTCTAAAATCATACCCTGAAAACCAGCCTATGAAATCAAAAAATAAATCAGCCTCTGAAATCAGAACCACAGTATCACCATCCGACGTTATAAAAAAAAGAGTAAAAAAGTGAAATTTTTTGGTTGAATTTAGTTTGTTCCATATTTTCATTTAGGTGCCCGTTGAGGGTATTCCATCAAAATTTCTATAGAGGTGACAAATTTTCTCCCGAAATTGCATACGACCGTGAATTTGCATGCTTATTTTTTTTCCATTGTGCTAATTGTTTACTTCTTTATTCTAATTACTCTAGCGTAAGTATTATTGATTGAGTATTCATCATTGCTATTCCTGTTCGCATTTTGTTTTCGCATGCCCTATATATATTATTGGGTCCGTTGTGTTTCATGCTAGCTTGAGGACTACACTTGGTTTTGTATTCTTGGATTGAGTGTGATTCACATTTGAATTGAGGAAGAACTCAATAGTGGTAAAATGCAGTGATTGTGAGCACAGTATCGGGTAAAAGCCAATAGAGTGCAAACACGAGTGGAGTGATATCATTCGAGTGTAAACACGTGAGATTGTGAGGATTTACTTATTTGCCTTACTTTCTTGTTATTTGTAATCTGTTTGTTTAGTGTTGAGATGACATGTATAACCACTGATGAAAAACTTGAGGCTTTGGATAGGAAATTTATAGATATGATGGAGAACATGAATACTGATTTGGAGAGATTGTCCAAGAGTGTAGAGAGTATTCAAATTGGTAGCGGTCCCAGAGCACCACCACCCCAGCATATACCACCACCTCAGAATGTACCACCACATCATAATGTGCCACATCACCGTGTACCACCACAATATGTACCGTCAGATGAAGAGGAAGCTGAAAATGAGTTTGATGATTTTGATGGTCTTGATGATGTTGAGGAGAGATTTCAGCCTGGGCATGATAGGAGGCCTAAAAGGAGGTTTGATAGGATGAATGATAGGAGGGATATACAGTTTGATGATAGAGGTGCATTTGATGCCAGAAGATGGGATTATAATAAGAGAGGATATGATAGACGATGAGATGTAAATGTTGATCTAGGTAGCATCAAGATCAAGATACCAACATTCCACGGTAAGAATGATCATGAAGCTTATTTAGAATGGGAAAAGAAAATAGAATTGATTTTCAATTGTCATCACTACTCAGACGAGAAGAAGATCAATCTGACAGCAATTGAGTTTACCGATTATGCTATGATTTGGTGGGATCAGCTTGTCTCTACTCGAAGGAGAAATTATGAGAGACCAGTTTAGACATAGGCAGAACTAAGAGGTCTCATGAGAAAGAGATTTATACCCGACCATTACTATAGGGAATTGTATCAGAAACTAGAACATATGTATCAAGGGACCAAGAGTGTTGAAGACTATTACACCGAGATGGAAGTTGCCATGATCAGGGCAAATGTAGTTGAGGATGCAGAAGCTACTATGGCACGGTTTCTAGGGGCTTGAATAGAGAGATTGAAAACATGGTGGAGTTGCATCACTATGTTGATTTGGAGGATATGCTTCACATGACTATCAAGGTAGAAAGGCAACTCAAGAAAAGGTCAACATCCAGATTTGGTACTCAGGCTACTTCTGCATGGAAGGGAAAATACGTTCCGAATGAGAAGCGAGATGGAGGCTTTGACAAGCCTAGAGGCGATTTCAGTGGAGGCTTTAATAAAACTAGGGGCGAACCTAGTGCCAAAGGTAAAGAGGCTGCTGAACTGAGCAAAACTAGACCAAAACCTGAGGGTGCAGCTACTAGAACTAATGATGTAAATTGTTTCAAATGTTTTGGCATGGGAAACTATGCTCCACAATGTCCCAATAGGCGTACCTTAGTGATTGATAAAAATAGTGGAGAGGTGTACTCTACCGATAATGAGGTTGAGGAGGAGATGCCAGAGTTGGAGGATACTAGTGACCATGAGGGAGATGCATACCCGCTGAATAACTTATCCTTAGTTGTCAAACGTGCTTTGAGTGAACATGTTTTAGAGGATGAGAGTATGCAGCAGAGGGAGAACATATTACATACTAGGTGCCGTGTGAATGGCAATGGGTGTAGTATGATCATAGATGGGGGTAGTTGTACTAATGTTGCTAGCATAGCTTTGATTGAGCGATTGAGGTTGAGTTGTTTGAGACACCCGAAGCCTTACAAGTTGAAGTGGTTAAATGATTGTGGGGAAATAAGTGTGACAAAGCAGATATTGTTGAGCTTTACTATTGGGCCATACACAAATGATGTCCTATGTGATGTGATACCGATGCATGCAGGACATATTCTTTTTGGCAGACCGTGGCAGTTTGATAAGAAGGTTATTCATGATGGGTTCAAGAACAATTACTCTTTTCAGCATAAGGGAAAACCCATTACATTATACCCACTTACACCTGCACAAGTCCATGAAGATCAGGTTAAGTTGCAACTTTAGCATGACAAAGAGAGAGCGAAGGGAAACACTGTTGGACAATTATGACCCATAACATCACTATTTGTACAGAACATGGTGTTGTTGTACAAATTAACTATGTGACAAAGGAAATTGCTCTTTTATCATTTGTAATTGGATTACCGGGATATATAAATGATAAAAGTCCATATGATTAGTTCCGGATTAATAAGATATGAGACATTATTAATCCACTAGGTTTAATCATTAAAACATCCCTAGTCGTAGTATTATCGAGATTGGACATCGATAATGCGGAATAGACTAGTATTGCACTTGTGCGCGTTATGGGAGCATAACGGCATAGTTCTCATTTATCTAAGTATTGGATACATATGCAAGTGTAATAGGAGGTTGAGTTTACCGATGCTACGGAAACAGCTTCGCTCTGGATAGACCCCTCGAAATTCCATTGGTAGTATGACTATGTGTCTATGGAAGTTCGAATCAGGTTAGGTGTATTTGGTCTTAACCTGAGACTTGCATCGCTAATACTTGCGACAATCAATATGCTTTGGTTTTGGTCGTCCAGGGCTTTAACAGGTTCTGTGTACGCCTCTTCTGGGTATATTGAGAATCGTAGTGTATTGGGTGTGATGTCAATACGGAAGTATCACTTCAGTCATATGGAGATGATGGTCACGTAGGATACGGAACTAGTGCTATTATATGCTGCAGCTATCGGGATAATATGACTAGGTCATGTTTATCCAATTATAGAGACTATTTACCAGAGATCCGATATGTGCTTCGTACGGGGCAGACACAATTCCAGCCCCAGGCCTAGCACGTGACATCCGATACTGGATTGCAATACGCAATACTACGTATACTACGCCTGATACAGATTACATATTCCTTTAAGAATATTCTGGAGAATTGGGTAGGCACGGTGCTTTGCTAGAAGCCAACCATGTCTTGTAAATCGGTAAAAACATAGTACTAGGTACGTACGTGTTCGGATAGTCCGACGACCGGATTTACTGCCAACATATCCAGGGATCTCATGGGTCTCTTCCCGAAGATTCATCGATGATGTATGACTCGATCATTATTAATCTGGGATTAATTAGTAGAGAGAGAAAATTAATCTAGGATTAATTACGGAGAATTTTATCTAGGATAAAATTCATGAAAAAGAGAGAGAACGATTAATTTGGAATTAATTGATAAAATAATATATTTGATATATTATACGAAATTAGATTTCGACGCGGAATTAAAATTGGATTTTAATTCGAGCAAACGAGTTAATTTAGAATTAATTCGCTAGTGACGTGAATAGTAATTTTGCTAGGCATAATTATTTAATTAAATTTGATTTAATTACGTCGCAACAGAAAATTCGTTAATTCGGAATTAACGAAACCGAGCCCGGGATGTGTTGCGGGCCCACTCGGATTTTGAATCAAGTGGGGCCCACATGTCACATCATTAGTCAACTTTATCACTTTAATGTGATGGAAGTTGTTGGTAGGTGATTGTGTGTTAAACACACAAGTGTGATGGATTGAAAGACATATATCATTTTTTTATTACAGTTGGTATATGACTTTCATTTTGGTAATTAGATTATATAATACACAAAACTTCATCACTTCTCTCTCTCTCCCTCCAACTCACGGCTTTTGAGCCATTTTTCTCTCTTTTGCTTCTCCTTTGCCGAGAACAACAAGGAAGAACAAGGAAATTTTGTGGCAAAATTTCCAAAGCTAGCACTTAAAGGTGTCATTCAAAGGTGATATGGAAACAAACCCTTGAGCATGGAATCATTCACAAAGCTTGGAGCTTGAAGATCCACACACCAAGGGGTTGACCGAAACACACAAAGAGGAAAAGCTTGGAGCAGAATTTTTTGTTGTCTTCGCATCGCAAAAGCAGATCAAAGTGAGTATTTCCGCTACTTTACTTTGATGTATTCGCACATTTCATTGCTTAATTTGATCTTGGCTTGACCTAGAAAAAACAACAATGGTATCAGAGCGGTTATTAAGCATGAAATTGAATTAGGGTAAAATTTGGGTAAAATTGATTTGAGCATGATTTGATAAAATTGATTGATTGAGTATGCTTGAATGATGATAACTTAGAGTTATGCATGATCAATTTGATGAAAATTGAATTGGATTATTTTTTCCCCAAAAATTTGGCTTGGCCGAATGTGTGTATAGCCCTAAAGTCATGGTATTTTTTGTTCTTTTGATCATTGGATGAGTTTAAAGACTTGGGATAAATTGATTTAGGATTTAATTGGATTGAAATCGAAATCGATTTATAAAACCCCAAAATGTTGTGACATGTATAGCATGAAATGAGATGATGTTTTGATTCAATAATGTTGGACATATGTTGATGATGATTAGCATGATTAATTATGTAAATTGATATTTTGGAAATGTTAATTTGACTAATTAATTATGGCTAATGCACTTTAGTTAATTAAATTGTGAAATTTGGAATTTTAGAATTTAATTAGTTGGGCTAAATTTGGAATTGGGCTTAAAATATTGTATTTGGGCTTAATGGGCTTGGTTGGGCCAAGTTTGGTTTAGGTTGATTGGTTGGATCCAATTGGGCCTAAAACCATTTCCGTAAAGTCCAAATATGATTAAATGGGCCTTTAAAATTTTAATTGGGCCTAATGGGCCTGAATTGATTTTTGGAAAAGGGTGATTCCTGATTGGGCTTTGGTTGCTAAAGTCCATGCCTTATAAATTAATTGAAAGCCCATTGGACTTTAATTAAATTGACATTGGATGTTAATTGGGCTTTGAAACCCGTAAAGATTAGATTTAGAATCTAAGTCGCAAAGGCTTATTAATAAAGTGTAATTATAATTAATTTTAAATAAAGAATTAGTATTGAATACGAATTAAATTGGATTTAATATTGTAGTTTGATATAATTCAAGAATTCATACTTTGAGTACTTATTCTTAAACGAGTTGGACTCGCGCAAATCAAATCGTTGTTTGAACATTGGATGGTCATTAATTTCAGATTAATTAATTGGATTAGATTGATTGATAACTTGTTTTGTGTGAATACATGGATGTCATGTATGAATAATGTATATCGGATGAATATTAGATGGGTGAGGGCAATTTTGGAAATTGTTATAATAAATTTAGAATTTATTAAATTGGACCTGCGTGTCCAGCCTTTTACCTCTTGATTCTTTGTATTTCTCTTCTCACCAATTCCCCTCAATGTAAATGAGGTTTCTTTAGAAGTGTTATGTAATTGGGTGGAAATATGAATAGTGCTAGCGGGAGAGAGGAATTAGAGAGATTTGTTCTAGGAACAAAATGTTTAACTATCCATCCGCATATCATTATTAATTTATTTATCGCGCCTTATTATGCTTTTAGAATGCATGTTTAAGGGTGTATGATGAGACCTAATCAAAGATAATTAATTGGTTGCCAATTACGCGAAAAACCCTCAACAAATATTAAGCGTTTTTCCTTCCATTGAATGATTCATTCTCAAGATCCAAGATTGGCACTGGTTTGTTGGCCAAAGTCAAGACCTTTGTCCATTGCGGATGTGTTTTAATCATGAAGGCTTTGTTCCATATCGCATATCTTGTCCAAGTTGTGATTTGTTGGCCAAAGTCAAGATCACTTCTTGTCCATCGACATCGATTACGAAGCTTTCCAAGGTCAATGGGTCTCGCTTAACTGGAATCATTAAGTTTGTTGTGCCAAAGCCAAGGCTTAGTTGATTCAGAGGAAAAAGGTTAGGTAATATATCGGATATATTGGCATATATTAGATATATGTTTAGGACTTGGATGTCCACCTACTGGATCTAGGAATTGGATGAGATCTAATTGGTCTTAGAGATCTACCTAGTTAAATATCATACAGCTTGTTGGCCAAAGTTAAGGTTGTGTGTTATTTAACAGGATCATAGCCCACTAGGAAACAAGGTTTCCCGAGTACTCAACAGAGGGTTAGAGGCTCACCGAAAAATAGTGGGAGGCAAGTATTAAATTTGCAATTTCGTTTAGATACTTGCCAATACGCGCTCATTTCATTTTTCGTCAATACATAAATATATTAGTTGGACTAATATTTAATCATTGTTTTAAAATAAAACAGTTGGACTGTATTCAAACTACTTCAAATCATAGTTGATTATATAATTGGATTATTGTAATTAATATATTTGAATTTAACCAATCAAATTATAGTTGATTATAAGTTAGACTATAGTAATCATTATATTTAATTGTACCCGAAATCGTTGATTGGATAGTTGGACTATAGCAATCAAGATAACTGAAAGATTAATGTTTAAAACATAATCCTGGGAGAAAATGTCATTAAACGGCTTTAATTTTCAGATTGGGAATAGAACCTCATGATAGTCCTAGGAATTGAGAAGTTATTTTATTTGATAGAATTACATCTCGGGCCTAAGCCCGGAGTTGAGCAAATAGTAGAACATGATCTTTGGAAGATTCATGTGATGATAACTTTAGTGCTCAATCCTTTATGCTTACTGCAATGACACTTTAATTCCGTCGTCATAATTAAGGATTAGATCATTATACCATGAAGATGAAATTAAAGATCTTCATAGATCTATTCTTAGATCTTAGAAGTACAAATTGCAAAAGAAGCTCTTTAGCTCGTGTGTGTCAGAGGGTACATCTGTCGAGCACTAGGTGTCGCAGATGATTGCTGACATCGATCATCTAGGTTAGCTGGGCATTAACAACGTGGCCGAGACTACCAAAGATTTGATCTTATAGTCTCTACCCGAAAGCTGGGGCAGGTTCAATATGAACCAAGAGTAAAATCTTGGAGAGTTGGTGGCTATGCTCTAGGAGGCAAAGCCAAAGCTTCTAAAATGGGCAAAGGCAAAATCATCAATGTCTTCTGGGAAGACAAATGACATATCCCAAGATGTCTGCCTAAACTGTGGCAAACGGGGTCACTGGATGCGTGACTGCCGTATGAACAAGGCAGACATGAAGGAAGAAAAGACGGGCAAGGCTCCGGCTTCAAATATGTTTGTCATAAACATGTTCACTACTAGTTTCAAAATTGGATTTTTGATACTAGATGTGGTACATAAGATATGTACTGATGTGCAGAATCTGCTGATTAGCAGGATACTAACTTCAGTCGAGATTGACCTGCAAGTTAGGAACGGGACGAGAGTCACTGTTTTAACCGTAGAAACCTAAGTTTAGGAACTACCCTTAGGGTATGTACTTAAATTAGGAAACTGTTAAAATGTGCCTAGTTTGACTAGAAACATTATCTCTATATTAGAGTTTAACCTGTTGCGGGTATACCTTTATATTCTATAACACTAAAGTGTTTCATTTTATAAAGATGATATTGAGATAAACACATTAGATGTGAATAACAGTATTTATATTTTGAATATAAATGAATCTCATACATATGACATGACGAACAAATAGCTCAAACTGAATTAATCAGATGAGACTTATTTGTGGCATTGTAGTCTCGGACACATAAACAAGACTCGTATATCCACACTTTTGAAGAGTGGGTACTAGGATATATTTGATTCTATTCAAATGATGTCTACGAATCTAGTTTATTAGGCAAAGAGCCTAAAACACATTTTACTTGGTAAAAGTGTAAGTGCCACCGATCTGTTAGCCCTCGTTCATAGTGACATAAGTGGGCCCATGTCTAGCTAGGCTAGAGGTGGATATGAACACTTCGTAACCTTTACGGATGTAGCATCGCGTTACGGTTATATGTTTCTTTTGAAACATAAATCGAAAACTTTTGATAAATTCAAAGAGTTTCGACACGAAGTATAAAACAGATCGGCAAAAGTATTAAACATCACGATTGGACTGTGGTGGAAAATACTTAAGCAATAATTTTCTCAATTACTTGAAAGAGTATAGTATTCTTTCAATGTGGACTCTTCACGGAACACCTCAATTTGACGGTGTGTCCGAACAGAGAAACCGAATTTTGTTGGACATGATAAGGTTAATTATGAGTCGCTCTGAGCTACTATTTTCCTTCTAGGGATACGCATTATACAGTGCAAGACTTATTTTGAATAAGGTTCCATGATAATCTGTTTGACAGACTTTATATTAGATATGAACAGGAACGAAACCGGGTTTTCTCATTACTGAAGATTTGGGAATGCTGGGCATATGTTTGGATGATACCAAACTAGAACCCAAATTGGATAAGTGCCTAATTTGTAGGTTATCAAAGTATAGTACTTATACAACTCACAAGAGAACAATGTAATTGTTGCTCGCCATGCGGTTTTCCTAAGAGGAATACCTAAATGCAGTGGTAAGTGGGATGAAAGTAAAACACGATGAAAATCAAAATAATACTGTTCCAGGCACCGATTCATTAATGGAACACAAACAGTTCATCAAGGATGAAAATGTACCATAATCTTTGAATATACAAGAACCACGTAAGTCGGAGAGAGTCAAAAAACAACCTGGGAGGTATGGGTTTCTGATCTCACCTCATGAAGATGTCAATCTTATTGAGGAAGACAAACCGGCTACGTATGAGGAAGTGATACAAGATATCGACTCCCTATTATGGCAAAGTGCCATGATGTCTGAAATGGATTCCATGTATACCAACTAAGTTAAAACACTGGTTGTTGTACCGGAAGGCATTGCCTATTGGTACTATGTGAGTCTTCAAGGAAAACATACATTTATGGCAACATACAAACGTACAAAGCTAGGCTTGTAGCGAAAAGGTATCGTTATCAACATTGTGTCGATTACGACGAAACCTTTTACTCGTTGTCATGATTAAATCCATTTGGATAATGCTTGCTAATGCTGCATGTTTCATTTATGAAATATGGCATATGGACGTCAAAATCACTTTCCTTCAACGGAAACCTTTTGGAGGATGTTTATAGCATCCTGACGGTTTTGTCGCACCAAAACAAGCAAACAAGGTTTGCAAGTTATTCGATCCATTTATGGATTGAAGCAAGCATTGCGTTCTTGGAACTATAGTTTTGATGTAATCATAATGGTATATGATTTAATTCAAAACGAGATGATTCTTGTGTATATAAGGAGGTTAGTGGGAGTGCACTGACAGTGATTGTCCTAAATAATTACGATATATCATTTCTTGGAAATGATATTCCCATAAAAGAATCGGTGAAAGCTTGGCTTTCATGAAAAATTCTCCGTAGGCTACTTGGGAGAGACAACCTTTATTCTAGGAATAAGGATCTACTGGGATAGATCTAAAAGTTGTTGGCACTCCCCGAGGAATCGTACATTGAAATAAATGTACGCGACCTAGTGTCTCATATGCTTTGAGCATATGGAGTCACAATCAGGCCAATCCAAGTGATAGTCACTGGATTAATGTTAAGAACATCCTTACGTATCTTAGATGATCTAAGGATGCTTTCTTGAGCTATAGAGGAGGAGAACTTGAAGTGACTGGGTTCACCGTTGCAAGTTTCCTAACCGACAAAAATGACTATAAGTCGTAAAAGGGTACTATATAGTTTGAATAACGGAACAGTGAGCTGGAAATCTTCTAAGCAAGATACTGTTACCGAATAAACAACAAAAGCAGAATATTGCTGCAGCTGAGGCAGCAATAGAAGCACTTTGGATCTTTATAATCCTAATTGGATTATGAGTAGTTCTGTTAGCAGCTAAGCTAGGCTACATCACAGGCTAAAGAATTAATGGTCTCATCAACGATCCAAGTATATACTTCAAATATTCATCTGATTCGTTCGAATCATACATCGTGGTGATGTGATGATTGAATAAATCGCATCAGATGATAATTTTGCAAATCCGCTGACGAAAGCTATTTCTCAGCAGAAGTTTGAGCGAACCGTACATAGTTCAAGTGTAGAACACTTGAGTGATTGGCTATAGGCCAAGTGGGAGATTGTTGGACAATTATGACCCATAGCATCACTATTTGTACAGAACATGGTGTTGTTGTACAAATTAACTATGTGACAAAGGAAATTGCTCTTTTATCATTTGTAATTGGATTACCGGGATATATTAATGATAAAAGTCCATATGATTAGTTCCGGATTAATAAGATATGAGACAATATTAATCCACTAAGGTTTAATCATTAAAACATCCCTAGTCGTAGTATTATCAAGATTGGACATCGATAATGCGGAATAGACTAGTATTGCACTTGTGCGCGTTATGGGAGCATAACAGCATAGTTCTCATATATTTAAGTATTGGATACTTATGCAAGTGTAATAGGAGGTTGTGTTTACCGATGCTACAGAAACAGCTTCGCTCTGGATAGACCCCTCGGAATTCCATTGGTAGTATGACTAATTAGTAGAGAGAGAAAATTAATCTAGGATTAATTACGGAGAATTTTATCTATGATAAAATTCATGAAAAAGAGAGAGAACGATTAATTTGGAATTAATCGATAAAATAATATATTTGATATATGATACGAAATTAGATTTCGACGCGGAATTAAAATTGGATTTTAATTCGGACAAATGAGTTAATTTAGAATTAATTCGCTAGTGACGTGAATAGTAATTTTGCTAGGCATAATTATTTAATTTAATTTGATTTAATTACGTCGCAACAGAAAATTCGTTAATTCGGAATTCGCGAAACCGAGCCCGGGATGTGTTGCGGGCCCACTCGGATTTTGAATCAAGTGGGGCCCACATGTCACATCACTAGTCAACTTTATCACTTTAATGTGATAGAAGTTGTTGGTAGGTGATTGTGTGTTAAACACACAAGTGTGATGGATTGAAAGACACATATCATTTTTTTATTACATTTGGTATATGACTTTCATTTTGGTAATTAGATTACATAATACACACAACTTCATCACTTCTCTCTCTCTCCCTCCAACTCACGGCTTTTGAGCCATTTTTCTCTCTTTTGCTTCTCCTTTGCCGAGAACAACAAGGAAGAACAAGGAAATTTTGTGGCAAAATTTTCAAAGCTAGCACTTAAAGTAGTCATTCAAATGTGATAGGGAAACAAACCTTTGAGCATGGAATCATTCACAAAGCTTGGAGCTTGAAGATCCACACACCAAAGGGTTGACCGAAACACACAAAGAGGAAAAGCTTGGAGCAGAATATTTTTGTTATCTTCGCATCGCAAAAGCCGATCAAAGTGAGTATTTCTGCTACTTTACTTTGATGTATTCGCACATTTCATTGCTTAATTTGATCTTGGCTTGACCTAGAAAACCCAACAAACACCACCTTGGGTGAGACTAGTGAGAGTGATGTATCTGGTGAGAAAAATACGGCCAAGGCCGTGGGAGTTCCCAAATGGAATGTGAGTGCACGTGAGAGGGAAAAAATGGAGAGTTAAAAAGAGTTTCTACATGGGTGAGGGTGAAGCGAGGAAAGCGTTCAAGGCTAGCAAGCTAATGTTATTGTTAGTCTATAAGGAGTCTCATATTTATTTTACTAACACTGACCATTTGCTTCCTGTGTCTATTTTATCTCTTTTGCAGGATTATAGTGACATACTGACAGAGGACATATATAATGGGTTCCACCCATTAGAGGTATTGAGCACCAGATAGACTTCATACCTGGGGTAGTCATTCCTAATAGACCGGCTTATAGGAGCAATCCTGAGGAGACAAAGGAGCTACAAAGGCAAGTGGGAGTTGATGGACAAAGGGTATGTAAAGGAAAACATGAGTCATTGTGCAGTACCAGTGCTTCTAGTTCCTAAGAAAGATGGGACGTGGCGTAAGTGCGTTGATTGTCGAGCTATCAACAATATTACGGTAAAGTATCGTCACCACATTCCTAGACTAGATGGCATGTTGGATGAATTGCATGGTTCCACAATTTTTAGTAAGATTGATTTAAAGAGTGGATACCATCAAATTCGCATGAGAGAGGGAGATGAGTGGAAAACTACATTTAAGACTAAGTATGTCTTGTATGAATGGTTAGTTATGCCATTTGGTCTTTCAAACGCACCTAGCACATTTATGAGATTGATGAATCATGTTATGCATGCATTTTTAGGTAAGTTTGTTGTGGTTTATTTTGATGACATCTTAGTTTACAGTAAAACAGTAGATGAGCATGTTATGTATTTGAAGCATGTTCTTGATGTGTTAAGGCAGGAAAAACTGTATGCTAACTTTGATAAGTGCACTTTTTGTATAGATAGAATTGTTTTCCTTGGATTTGTTGTGAGTGCAGATGGCATCGAGGTAGATTTGGAAAAGGTGAAGGCAATTCAGGATTGGCCAACACCAAAAAAAGTGACAGAAGTCAGAAGCTTCCATGGATTAGCAAGCTTCTACTGTAGTTTTGTTAAAGACTTCAGTAGTATTGCAACACCACTGACTGAAGTAGTGAAGAACATTGTTGGCTTCAAATGGGAAGAATAGTAGGAGCGTGCATTCCAGGATCTTAAAATGAAGTTGTGCAATGCACCAGTTTTGGCGTTACCCAACTTTGAGAAGACATTTGAGATTGAGTGTGACTCATCCGGGATAGTGATGAGTGGTATTTATATCACTATTTCCCACTCATTTATCCTAATATTTTGTATAGTTTCTTGAGTCTTGTGAATATTTTGATGTGTTTTGTGTTATTTTGTAGATAAATAAAGTTTCAGGACATTCTGGAAGTGATTTGGAGCAAAACAGGAAAAACTGGACAAAAAGGGCAAAATCGTCATTTCAGCGTCGCGACGCTGAAGCCTTGCGCGTCGTGACGCCCAGCATGCGCCGGACTTGCTAACGTGCGCCGTGGACACGTGGACCAATCAGAAAATTTACTAATGTGTGCCGCTTGCT
Organism: Zanthoxylum bungeanum; assembly: GCA_019454045.1. NCBI lineage: Eukaryota > Viridiplantae > Streptophyta > Magnoliopsida > Sapindales > Rutaceae > Zanthoxylum > Zanthoxylum bungeanum. Next base: position 177,081 of record SKCR01039722.1, read on the forward strand.
AAAATGCGCCGATCATGCTATCTTGCGCCGTGCCACGTGTCGCCTTCTCAACGGACTTGCTAATGTGCACCGGTGCCACGTGTCGAGATCTAACGCTGCCGACAATCGCCCTCCACACGTCAGCGTGACGTAAGCAATGACGTCATGAACAGTGCCACGTCATCAGATAAGGATCTGAGCTCTTAGCCGCCTCGCCACGTGTCATGCCGTCATTGTGCCACGATTAACTGTAGCTGGCGTCACGACGCTGAACTGTAGCTGGCGTCGTGACGCTGGACCCTTATCCACGAGTAAAATAGAGCTCAGAAGTTCAGATTTCAGTGCACCTCTCTCCCATTTCTTTGTAATGTATAGGAGTTATTCTCTCTCTAAGTTTCGTTTTAATTTTTAGTTTTTAGTTTTGTAATAATTTTAATTACGTTTTGTAATAATAGTAATTTACTTTCTTTACTTTTTACAGTTTTTACTATTTACCATGAGGAGGTAACTTCCCCAGCTAGGGTGAAAGGTAATTCTTTTACTATTGCTATTTAGATTAATCTCCCTTAAAAATAATATATTCACTATTTAAAACCTGACTAATAAAGGATAACCGCTATATTGGTCGGTTGGTAATTAATTTTAATCTGGTTTAAACCTGACTAATCAAGGATACCGCCAGATTGGTCGGTTGGTAATTTTATTTTGTTCCGCCTTTATGGCTGGTTTATGGACACATATTACTTCCGCCTTAATGGCTGGTTGGACTTAATTTGACTTAATCAAGATACCGCCAGATTGGTCGGTTGGTAATATTATCACAAGTTTATATATATTATTTTATGGGAGATATCTAAATTAGTAGTAGTAAAATAATTCCTTTTACCTTAGCATTTTATTTTATTGTAATTTACCTTTCAGTATTTACTTTACTATTACCGCATTTTTACTCAAGTCTTTTATTTTCAAGTTTTCACCAGCCCTAGTTATGTGTTGTAACTAAATTAGTTATCTGGGGTTGTGATGACTTTTAATATCACCGTTTATAAGGGGTTAGATTATAGTTTAGGTAATATAAAGATTTATTTATTGAGTCTTAATCTTAATGCTTTTTCATTAACTGGCCATTAATAAAATTTATTTGGTAAACTTAAAATGAACTAGACATAGGGATTTTAAGTTTAAGACCTCAGACTCAATAGCCCACGATCTTCCTTGAGGATAGATAACCCTTTAATAGATTTCCTTACAGGATAGGAATATACCTGTCAGGCGGGGGTAGCCATAATTGGAATTTAAACTTAATGAATCCATAATTTGGTTGACATAGACATATGGTTCAATTGGGTTAACTGGGTATTTGTGTCTGACCATCGACAGAGGCTTACACATAATTTAGTGTTCCAGGTTAATAAATCAATATATTACCCAACTTTAAGATAACCACTTCATCTTTAAAATGATTTAAAGAAATCACAACCCTAGATAGTTTTTAATATTGAATTTTCTTAAAACCTATTTTCGACAATTTTATTTACTTGCTTTTAAATTTAGAATCGTCACCATTTCAAATCAATCAATCAACCTGTTAGATACTAGTAATCATTTGACTCATAAAATTAATAGTTTAGGTATTAAGTCCTCGTGGGATCGATACTTTTTATACTACTTGAACGATACGTGCGCTTGCGTTATACGTGTGTGTTTACGCCGGTCAAGTTTTTGGCGCCGTTGCCGGGGACTTATTTATCTTTTACTATTAGTTTTAAGGTTAGATACCGTTACTTGTATCTAATTTCTTTTTACTTATTATTTTTGTTTTCTTGTGTTTCAGGTTTCCAGAAACTACATGAGACGAACCAGAAGCTTTGAACTTCGACCGCTTGACCCAGAAATTGAAAGAACCATCAGACAGTTGAGAAGGGAAAGGCGAGAAGGCCAATAAGCTTTAGTCAACATGGAACTTGAACCTTTGAATGTTGCACCACCAATTCCCATTCGAGACAGAACTATTCCGGTGGTTGACAGACTCATTTCTTGTATTGTACTTCCTCCCTACCAGCAAATGCGGGTGACATCAAAACATGCATTCAGATGATTCAGCAATCAGTGCAGTTTGGGGGAAATGCAACTGAAGACCCTAATGCCCACATCAGCAACTTCCTGGAAGTTTGCGGTACTTTCAATTACAACCGAGCAGCTGAAGAAGCAATGAGACTGCGAGTTTTTCCATACTCCTTGAAGGACAGAGCTAAAGCTTGGCTACATTCACTACCAGCAGGTTCTATCACAACTTGGAACACTCTAGCCACTAAATTCCTTGCAAAATACTTTCCACCAGCCAGAACTGCAAAGTTAAGGAATGACATCACATCCTTCATGCAACAAGATTCATAATCCCTTTGCGAAGCTTGGGAAAGATTCAAAGATTTACTCCGGAAATGTCATCATCATGAGATCGCAAAGTGGCTACAAGTTCAGACCTTCTACAATGGACTTTCTGGAATAATGAGAACCACAATCGATGCTGCTGCTGGAGGAGCTTTAATGGCAAAAGGAGAAGATCAAGCCTGGGACTTAATTGAAGAAATGGCCAACAACAATTCCTTATGGCCAACAGAAAGGAACATGATCCAAAGAATTGCATGAATTTATGAAGTGGAGCCAATACAGCAGTCAACACCAAGCTAGATCAGATATGCAAATTTTGGAACTCTTACCACTGGATCCACAAGTTCACCATATGGAGGAATACCAGAATCGAGTCAACTTGAAGAAACGGTGAATTTTGTCAACATTTCAACAGACAGGGGAACAATCCATATTCCAACACCTACAACCCAGGGTGGAGGAATCATCCCGATTTTTCATGGAGCAACAATTCAGGCCAACAGCAAAACTATCCACCACCTGAATTCCAACAACAGAACAAAAGCCAGGAGCAGGCAAATGAACCAGGAATAACAGAAGTGTTGACCCACTTGAAAAAGTTAGAAGCAAAACACGACTCTCAAACAGCAAGATATGATGCTATGTTTCAATCCCAATCAGCATTAATTCAAAGTCAATATGCTTCTATTAAAGCACTGGAGAATCAAATGGGACAACTGGCAAATGCTCAGAGTTACAGACCGCCAGGTACCCTTCCTAGCAACACTGAGCCAAATCTAAGAAACATGGGGAATGAACAATGTCATGCCATCATGTTAAAAAGCAGTACTGAAATCAACAAAGATGTTGGAGCCAAAACAACTGCTGAGGAAGATCCAAAAGAAACAAAGCAACAGATGGAGGAAAAAGAAGCAAAGGAAAAAGAACAGATCACTCCACCTCCACATTTTCCTCAACGTCTTCAGAAGAACAAATTGGACAAGCAGTTTTCTCGGTTCCTGGAAATCTTCAAAAAGCTGCATATCAACATTCCATTTGCAGAAGCGTTGGAACAAATGCCCACCTATGCCAAATTCATGAAAGATATTCTTTCACGAAAGCGGAGATTGGGAGATTACGAGACAGTAGCATTATCAGAAGAATGCAGTGCTATCATTCAGAGGAAACTTCCCCCGAAGTTGAAAGATCCTGGCAGTTTCATTGTTCCTTGCGTCATAGGAGAACATAACTTTGGTAAGGCTTTATGTGATTTAGGTGCTAGTGTTAACTTGATGCCTTTTTCTATTTTCAGGAAATTACAGATTGGAGAAACAATGCCAACTTCAGTCTCACTGCAACTTGCTGATAGAACGCTCGTATTTCCAAGAGGCGTAGTTGAAAATGTGCTGGTCAAGGTTGACAAATTCATTTTCCCAGCAGATTTTATTGTCCTTGATATGGAAGAAGACGCAGACGTGCCAATCATCATCGGGAGACCATTCTTGGCTACAGGTCGAACCATTATTGATGTACAAAAAGGAGAACTAACCATGAGGGTACAAGACCAAGAAGTAACATTCAATGTTTTCAAGGCCATGAATTTCCCAGATGATGAAAAGAAGGAGGAATGTTTCAAACTCGATGTGATACATAGTACCATTCAGAACTCCAATGCAATGAAAAGTTCTACTGACAAATTTAAAACATGTCAATTACCTGTGGAGCCTAAAGATAAAGCATCTTTTGCACTGAAAGAGCCAATTCTTGCTCTACAAGCAACAAAAGAGAAAAAGTTCCACCAGCTCAACGAATTGGAGGAATTTCACAATCAGCCTTTTGAGGATGCCAAATTGTACAAAGAAAAGGGCAAGAAAAGACATAATGAGAAGTTAGTGCGCATACAACTGGAACCAGGGCAGAAGGTACTGTTAAATAAATCAAGGGTGAAATTCTTCCCATGGAAGCCAAAATCACGGTGGTCAGGTCCATTTGTGATCACCAAAGTTTTACCAAAAAGAGCTGTTGAGATACATGATCCTGACACTAACAAAACTTTCAAGGTTAAAAACAAACGTGTCAAGCACTACTGGGGTGAATCATTTGGGCGACAAAAAGAAAGTGTCACACTTTCAGATCTAGCCTAACGTTCGAGAAGCCAAGTCTGGCTGACGACTTTAAACTTAGCGCTAGTAGGGAGGCAACCCATGTAATTTGTGTATATATTGTGATTTGGTGTGATTTAATTTTGTGTGTTTAGTTTTTGCAGATTGAGTCATTTCAAGATGGAAGAAGCTCTCGCAAATCTTCACAAGAAATTTCATTCGCTCCCTCAAAAATCTCTAATGAAAGTTTACAAAGCTCGCTTGGAACGGATGAGGTTACTGACGATCCATGGTGTGCCCAATGACATTCGTTGGGTAATTGAAGCACGAGTTCGATTGGCAGGTGAGTCTTCTGAATTTTTTATTTCACATCTGCCTGGTTTTGGAAGAAGCACCTATGCTAAACAAATGGGTGTTTGTTACAAATGTGCACGATGGAATTGCAATACTCATTGTCGTTCTTTAGGAATGGTATCTGTTAATCGCGAAGACAAAATTAAATTCATTAGGGATGGCTTGAGTAAGGAGTCTTTAGATGATATATCTTCGACTCTTGAGACGCATCCCAGTGGATATGTTCACATAGCCTTTCGCAGATTACATACACAATTTCAAAAAGAAAGACCACAGTTAAGTCTTGGGAATCTGACTCAAAAGACCCTGTTTGCCAATTTATAAGAAAATTGGATGGGAAGCTTGTCCCTGACGCATAGACGTTAATCAAGCTGAAAATTCTTGTACATATTATATCTCTTTATCTTTTCCTAATAATTGTGATTTGTTTTGTTATTTTCTTTTATTTTCTCCGATAGGATCCAGATCTTGTTGACTATCACGATCTATTTTACTATTTTGCTACTAATCGTCCTCTGAAAGATACTTGTGCTATTTTTACTCACCCTTTTCAGGTATTATAAATTCAACTCATCATTGCACTTTTGAAGACATCTAGAGTAAAAAATGGAAGCCACTTCAAGAAGACGAGTTGAAAACATTTGTGTGTTTTGCGGTAAAACTGTTGGTACTAAACCACAATACATAGAAGCAGCACAGGAATTGGGTCGAGTCTTAGCCGCAAGGAATATGCACTTAATATATGGCGGAGGTAATCTCGGACTTATGGGGATTGTTTCAAAGGCCGTACAGGAAGGAGGCAGTCACGTTTTGGGAATCATCCCAAAACCCTTGGCAGAGGCAAATCTTATTGAACCATCAAATGGAGAGGAATTAATCGTGCCAGGTATGTCTGAACGACTGGTAGAAATGATTAACCGTGCTGATGCTTTTATTGCTTTGACAGGTGGCTTGGGCACATTAGAGGAAATTTTTATTGTACTATCTTGGGCGAACCTGAACATACACCAGAAACCAATTGGGCTGTACAACGTTGATGGGTTTTATGATTTTCTTTGTGTGTTTCTTGATGATGCTCGAAGAAATGGGTTCGTGTCAAAACCTTTAAAAGAACTCATATTTACTGCCAGAACTGCTCCAGATCTAATTGACCAACTCATAGCCTATGAACCAAAAGTTGACCCTATCATTTCAAAGATAAATTGGTCCAAGGACGATCGTGGTAAGAGGCGTAGAATTAATCTGGATCTTAACCTTTAATTTCCTGTAGATTTTCAGCTAACCAGGTACGACCTTTTTAACTCTCCTTTTACTTTTTAAGACATTGGGGACAATGTCTCATTTAGGTTTGGGGGAGGGAATTAGTTGATCAGTACCTTGTTTTTAGTTTGTGCTGTTTTATTTTTAGTCCAAAATTTTTCGAAAAATACAAAAAAATTGGAAAATTTTCAAAAATTACAAAAATATTTTGCGTTTGTGTTTTTATTTTGACTAAAAAGGTGAAATTGGTAAGAGATAGCTGAGTAAGGAGTTTCCACTCCTGAGACGTATCTCAAACCTATTTCGAAACAAGTTAATTCTTGTTTATTTCATTTTAAATTATTTAATTTGTGAATTCTCCTTAACACTGACTAAAATGGATCTTCATATGCTCAGTTTGCAGGTATTATCAACATGCATAGTAACATACGGACATAAGTTATAATTGAAAAGTTTGTAATATTCAGTGCTCTAGTTCAATTGGAGGAAGCATCTCAAAAAGCAGTGGGGTAAAAAAAAAAAAAAAAAAACGTATGAGATCCGAGTTATTAAGTCTGTAAGGGTGTTTTAACACCTAGTGCCCTAAAACTAACTGGTTTGGGAGTCACTGACCCAAAGCTCGCTACATGGATCAAAGATGCTACAAAAATATATATATCTGAAGTCTGAGTAATTAAGTCCGTAGGGGTGTCTAAACACTGGTGCCCTAAAGCCAACTGGTTTGGGAGCCACCGACCCAAAACTCGCTACATAGACGGAAGATATTGTATATAAATAAAAATAGAGAAAAAATCAAAGAAAAAATCAGAAAAATCAAAAAAATTATTCCATTGCTACAACAAGGTGTGAAATCTGATAGAACTTTAGGACAAAAATATTACTCTCTTATCAACTGCACTTATGACTGTTGTGGGCAAAAATGAGTTGTTTAATATTTTGTTGGCTGTGTATATGAAGAATGGTAAATATAATCGGAGAATTATTTATTCGGTAATTTAGAAAGAAACAAAACAACTAGTAACTTGAAGTAGAAGTTTCACTTGAATAGTCACTAACTTCTTTATTCTCTTTTCTCTTGTCTTTTTACTTTTGTGTGCATTAGTTTTAACTAACTTTTTACTTTTGTAAAAACGTTTGTGGGTATCGTTGCTGTAAGCCCTCACGAGACTACAACTCGTCCACTAGGGACACCTAGGGGTTTAAAGGCTTGTTGCATATGCTAAATGCAATCGTGATCCCTACGAAAGTGGCTTAGTTAATTTTATTTTCATATTATTTTATTTTTATTTTTGCTCGAGGACTAGCAAAATGTTAGGTTTGGGGGGTGATGAGTGGTATTATATCACTATTTCCTACTCATTTATCCTAATATTTTGTATAGTTTCTTGAGTCTTGTGAATATTTTGATGTATTTTGTGTATTTTGTAGATAAATAAAGTTTCAGGACATTCTGGAAGTGATTTGGAGCAAAACAAGAAAAACTGGACAAAAAGGGCAAAATCGTCATTTCAGCGTCGCGACGCTGAAGCCTTGCGCGTCGCGACGCCCAGCATGCGCCGGACTTGCTAATGTGCGCCGTGGACACGTGGACCAATCAGAAAATTTGCTAATGTGCGCCACTTGCTAAAATGCGCCGATCATGCTATCTTGCGCCGTGCCACGTGTCGCCTTCTCAACGGACTTGCTAATGTGCACCGGTGCCATGTGTCGAGATCTAACGCTACCGACAATCGCCCTCCACACGTCAGCGTGACGTAAGCAATGACGTCATGAACAGTGCCACGTCATCGGATAAGGATCTAAGCTCTTAGCCGCCTCGCCACGTGTCATGCCGTCATTGTGCCACGATTAACTGTAGCTGGCGTCGCGACACTGAACTGTAGCTGGCGTCGCGACGCTGGACCCTTATCTGCGCCTATAAATAGAGCTCGGAATTTCAGATTTCAGTGCACCTCTCCCTCCCATTTCTTTGTTGTAAATAGGGAGTTATTCTCTCTCTAAGTTTCGTTTTAATTTTTAGTTTTTAGTTTTGTAATAATTTTAATTACGTTTTGTAATAATAGTAATTTACTTTCTTTACTTTTTACAGTTTTTACTATTTACCATGAGGAGGTAACTTCCCCAGCTAGGGTGAAAGGTAATTCTTTTACTATTGCTATTTAGATTAATCTCCCTTAAAAATAATATATTCACTATTTAAAACCTGACTAATAAAGGATACCGCTATATTGGTCGGTTGGTAATTTAATTTTAATCTGGTTTAAACCTGACTAATCAAGGATACCGCCAGATTGGTCGGTTGGTAATTTTATTTTGGTTCCGCCTTTATGGCTGGTTTATGGACACATATTACTGCCTTAATGGCTGGTTGGACTTAATTTGACTTAATCAAGATACCGCCAGATTGGTCGGTTGGTAATATTATCACAAGTTTATATATTATTTTATGGGAGATATCTAAATTAGTAGTAGTAAAAGTAATTCCTTTTACCTTAGCATTTTATTTTATTGTAATTTACCTTTCAGTATTTACTTTACCGCATTTTTACTCAAAGTCTTTTATTTTCAAGTTTTCACCAGCCCTAGTTATGTGTTGTAACTAAATTAGTTATCTGGGGTTGTGATGACTTTTAATATCACCGTTTTATAAGGGGTTAGATTATAGTTTAGGTAATATAAAGATTTATTTATTGAGTCTTAATCTTAATGCTTTTTCATTAACTGGCCATTAATAAAATTTATTTGGTAAACTTAAAATGAACTAGACATATGGATTTTAAGTTTAAGACCTCAGACTCAATAGCCCACGATCTTCCTTGAGGATAGATAACCCTTTAATAGATTTCCTTACAGGATAGGAATATACCTGTCAGACGGGGGTAGCCATAATTAGAACTTAAACTTAATGAATCCAGATAATTTGGTTGACATAGACATATGGTTCAATTGGGTTAAACTGCGTATTTGTGTCTGACCATCGACAGAGGCTTACACATAATTTAGTGTTCCAGGTTAATAAATCAATATATTACCCAACTTTAAGATAACCACTTCATCTTTAAAATGATATTAAAAGAAATCACAACCCTAGATAGTTTTTAATATTGAATTTCTGAAAACCTATTTTCGACAATTTTATTTACTTGCTTTTAAATTTAGAATCGTCACCATTTCAAATCAATCAATCAACCTGTTAGATACTAGTAATCATTTGATCTCATAAAATTAATAGTTTAGGTATTAAGTCCTCGTGGGATCGATACTTTTTATACTACTTGAACGATACGTGCGCTTGCGTTATACATGTGTGTTTACGCCAGTCAGATAGGCATTGGAGCGGTTCTTATGCAAGAAAAACGACCAATTGCCTACTTTATTGAGAAGCTTAATGGAGCAGTTTTGAGATACCCCACATATGACAATGAGTTGTATGCACTAGTGAGAGCCCTTGAGACTTGCCAGTATTATTTGTGGCCTCGAGAGTTTGTGATCCACAGAGATCATGAATCATTGAAGCATCTGAAGGGCCAAGGTAAGCTGAACAAATGACACGCAAAATGGTTAGAGTTTGTTGAGACATTTCCATATGTAATCTACTACAAACAAGGTAAGGAAAATATTGTTGCCGATGCACTATCACGAAGGTATGCTTTACTTACTTCATTGAGTGCAAGAATGCTTGGGTTTGAATTTATTAAAGAACTTTATTCTAGTGATATTGACTTTAGTACTATCTAGGCTGCATATGAAAAGTCTGCTTTTAGTAAATTCTACCAACATGATGGGTTTGTGTTTATGGAGAATAAATTATGCATTCCTGTTTGTAGTATGTGTGAGTTGTTAGTGAGGGAAGCACATTGGGGAGGTTTAATGGGGCACTTTGGCATTGCCAAAACCTTAGGGGTATTGAGTGAACATTTTTATTGGCCTAAAATGCGGCGAGATATTGAGCGTTTGTGTGATAAATGCTTAACTTGTAAACAGGCTAAATCTAAGGTTATGCCTCATGGGTTGTATACACCATTGCCTATACCTAGTGAGCCATGGGTAGATGTATCGATGGACTTTATCTTGGGATTAGCTAGGACTAAGAAGGGTAGAGATTCCATCTTTGTAGTGGTTGATAGGTTCAGTAAGATGGCACACTTTATAGCATGTCATAAAACTGATGATGCCACTAACATTGCTGACTTGTTCTTTAGAGAAGTAATACGACTCCATGGGATTCCACGGAGTATAGTTTCAGATCATGATGTCAAATTCCTTAGTCACTTTTGGAAAGTTTTATGGGGTAAGTTAGGAACTAAACTTTTATATTCTACTACTTGCCACCCCCAAACTGATGGCCAGACCGAGGTTGTTAATAGGACTTTGACTCAGTTATTCTGTACTATTATCAATAAGAACTTAAAAGCCTGGGACGATTGTTTGCCTTTTGTTGAATTTGCATATAATCGTAGTATTCATTCCTCTACATCTTACTCACCATTTGAAATTATTTATGGTTTTCAGCCACTAACTCCATTAGATTTGTTACATTTTCCTGTTGATGAGCATGAGGGGCTAGATGGAAAAAGGAAAGTCGATTTGGTGAAGCATATACATGAGAAACCAATAGAGCAAATACAACGAAAAAATGAGCAATATACTTCTCATGCTAATAATGGAAGAAATCGTGTGGTATTTCAGCCTGTAGATTGGGTTTGGGTACACATTTGCAAGGAGAGATTTCCTAAACACCGTAAATCTAAGCTACAACCGAGAGGGGATGGTCCATTTCAAGTCTTGGAACAGATTAATGACAATGCATACAAGCTGGATTTACAAGGTAAGTATAATGTGTCTGCTACATTTAATATTTCTGACTTAACTCTTTTTGATGCAGGTATAGATTCGAGGTCGAATCCTTTTAAAGAGGGAGTGGATGATATGATCCAGGCCGACAACAAAGCAAAAGACCCATTACAAGTACCAGAAGGGCCAATTACGAGGCAGAGGACCAAAAGACTCAGAGAAGAAATGGCGGGATTAGTTCAAAGTTTTATGGCCGATTGCAACAAACAAATAGAGACGCATGTGGGTTTCAATAGAGAGGGCCCAAAGCCACTTCACTTGGCCCAAATCAGTTTTGAATGAAGCTTCACAAGCCTTTGAAGACTTTTATATTTTTGTAATTTAGCCTTTAGGGACATTGTTATCTTTATGCCTTTAGGGTTTCTCTTTGTAACACTATTTAAGCTTTCTTTCTTTTTCATTTTGAAAATGATCAACGAATTTGAGAGACTATTACAGTTTTATGCTTTTTCCTATGGCCAAATTCTTGTAAGGGAGGGATTCCCCTTTTCAAGTTAAAATTGACTTATCTAAGTTTGGCAAACTTAGTGGCGTCTCCATTGCTAGCAAAATACTACAAGGAATCATCTTAAAGGTTCTCAAAGGCAAGTTCTTTGTGAGTCTTTTTTGTGGCCTTGGAAGGGTTTTGTTCCTACAAAATCAAATTCGCGGTTCTTGGGGTTCTGTCTGTTGCTTGGGGTTTGCTTGGATTTCGAATCCAAGTGGGTTTCTTGTCAACAAATCTCTCAATTTCTTCTCTCCCGCTAGCACTATTCATACTTCTACCCAATTACATAATACATTAAAGAAACCTCATTTGCATTGAGGGGAATTGGTGAGAAGAGAAATACAAAGATAATAGGCTGGACACGCAGGTTCAATTTAATAAATTCTTAATTTATTACAACAATTTCCAAAATTGCCCCCACCCTTCTAATATCCATCTGATATACATTATTCATTCAATACATCCAAGTATTCACATAAAGCATGTTATTCAATCAATCTAATCCAATTAATTAATCTTTGAATTAATGACCATCCAATGTTCAAACAACGATTTGATTTGCGCGAGTCCAACTCGTTTAAGAATAAATACTCAAAGTACGTATTCTTGAATTATATCGAACTATAATTTTAAATCCAATTTAATTTGTACTCAATACTAATTCTAATTAATTCCAAATTAAATAATTACACTTATTTATGTGCCTTTTAGACTTAGATTCTAAATCTAATCTAAATGGGTCTCAAAAGCCCAATTAGTATCTAATACTATTTTCATTAAAGTACAATGGGCTTTTAATTAATTCTTTAGGCATGGGCTTTGGCCAATATGGATCAAACCCAAAATGCCAAGGCCCAAATATGAATCACCTTATTGCCAAAAATCAATTTAGGTATATTAGGCCCAATTAAATATTAAAACGCCCAAAAGTTATATTTGGACTTTATGGAAATGGTTTTAGGCCCAATTTAGATCCAATCCAATTATCCACAACCAAGCTTGGTCCAACCAAGCCCATTAAGCCCAAATACAACAAAATTAGCTCAATCCAATTTTAAAGACTAATTTAATTAATATAACATTCCAAATATCACATTAATTTTAATTAAAGTGTAATTGCAATAATTAATTAATTAAACTAATATTTACAAAACATCAATTAAACTAATTAATCATGCTTTAATAATTCAATTCATCTCCAACACAATTGAAGTAAAATCAATCCATCACTACATGATTATAGCTCACGGTTTTGACAAGAAATCATCATGCAATTTGATTTCAATCCAATTAAATCAACATCTAACATACATTTCATGCCAACAACACATCCAATTGTCTAATTTTCAAAAAATCATCATGAGCATAATAAGGGTTATTTTCGGCCAAGCTTAAGAATTTAGGGAAAAATTAATCTAATCAATTTTCTCAATTCTTGTGATGCACAAATCCAATTAATCATCATCAAAGCACAACCAAACTACCAATTTGAAAAAATCATGCTCCAAACACAAAATCCCCAAATAAAGTATATAAACCCTAAATTAAATCATGCTTAGTAAAGGCTCTGATACAATTGTTAGTGTCTCTAAGACATGCCAAGGATCCTAAACATGATTAAAGTGTGAATAAACAAGAGGAGTTGCGGAAATACTCACAATGATTGGTAGAGAATTTCAAAACTTTCATGGATGTAATGGAAGCTCCAAGCTTTCTTTGTTGTTCCTATCACCTTCAAGTGACTCCCAAGTGCTAGCAAGGTAGAAATTTTTGCAACAAAAACTTCAATGAAGAGAGCAAAGTCGCGCCCAAAATGAGAAAGAGAGAAGAGAATGAATAGTTAAATGTATGTTGTTATGTGTTTACTTAACTTTCAAAAAGTTAAGTTGATGTGTTGGAAAAAGTTACAATAAATACAAGCCAACCACTTCCATCACTTGTCAAAAGTTGATGTAAGTAAAGTGGGTCCCACCACATTAAATTCAAAATTTGGTTTGCACACACAACACGACTTTGGGCCCGGTTTCATTTAATCCGATTAGACGAATTTTCCGTCGCAACATAATAAAATCCAATTTAATTAAATAATAATGCCTCGCAAAATTATTACGGAATTCGCTTACGAATTAATTTCAAATTAATTCGTTTGCTAGAATTAAAACCTAATTTTAATTCCGCATTGAAATCTAATTTCAATTAATATATCTGATATATTATTTTAGCCCAATTAAATAAATTAAATAGAAAAATCCAATTTAACTATAAAATTTATTTTACCGATTAATTCCAAATTAATCGCGTTTTCTCTTCTAGTCGAATTGATCCCAGATTAATTCTTGACGTAATTAATCCCAGATTAATTTTCTCTTTAATAATTAATCCTAGATTAATTCTTCCCGTAATTAATCCCAGATTAATTTTCTCTCTCATAATTAATCCCAGATTAATTATGTTCGAGTCAAATGTCATCGGTGAATCTTTGGGAAGCGACCCAAGAGATTCCTGGATATGTTGGTAGTAAATCCGGTTTTCGGACTATTCAAACACGTGCGTACCCAGTACCACGTTCTTATCTATTTACAAGACATTGTTGGCTTCTAGCAAAGCACCGTGCCTACCCAATTCTCCAGAAATATTCAACAAAGAATATTTAATCTATATCAGGCATAGTATACTATGTATTGCGTATTACGATCCAATATCGAATGTCACATGCTAGGTCTAGGGCTGGAATTGTGTCTGCCCCGTACGAAGCATATATCGGATCACTAGCAACTAGTCTCGGTAATTAGATAATCATGACCTAGTCATACTATCCCGATAGCTGCATCATTTGAGAGTACTAGTTCTGTATCCCTGCGATCATCATCTCCATATGACTGAAGTAATACTTCCATCTTGACATCACACCCAATACACTATGATTCTCAGTAAACCCAGAAGAGGCGTACACAGAACCTGTTAAAGCCCCGGACGATCAAAACCAAAGCGTATTGATTGTCGCAAGTATTAGTGATGCAAATCTCAGGTTAAGACCAAATACACCTACCCTGATTCGGATTCCCATAGACACATAGTCATACTACCAATGGGATTCCGATGGGTCTATCCAGAGCGGAGCTGTTCCCGATCCAACGGTTAATAGAACCTCTTATCACACTTGCATAAGTATCATATACTTAAATATATGAGAACTATGCCGTTAAGCTTCCATAACGTGCACAAGTGTAATACTAGCCTATTCCGCATTATCGATGTCCAGTCTCGATAATACTACGACTAGGGATATTTAATGATTAAACCTTACGTGGATTAATACTGTCTCATATCTTATTAATCTGGTACTAATCATAAAGACTTTTATCATTTATACATTCAAGTAATCCAATTACAAAATGATAAAAGAGTAATTTCCTTTGTCACATAGTTAATTTGTACAAAGAACACCATGTCTTTTACAAATAGTGATGCTATGGGTCATAATTGTCCAACATTTAACCCTTCTCTTTTTCATTTAAAGCACTATTTTTATTTTTTTATATGAGATATAAATAATTATTTGTATGTTTAGATGAGTAGGCACAAAGTAATATTCATGAGATAAATATTTAATTGTTGATTCATGTGATGAATGGTTTTTGCATTGATCGTAAATTTTTTTGGCTATTACTTTTATTTTGATTTTTGTTTTGGGATGTTAGGCCATAAGCCCAATTTTTACAAATGTTGTAATTTAATTTTCCTATGTAAATTTTCATTCTTTTTAATTTTAAGTACCAAAGTCGCAAAATGAGCTAACACCACCATGGAGCAAGATTTAAATACCAATGGATGCCTTGGGAAATTTTTGTACTAATTAGATTAGAATAGGTAAAGTAAGAGTCCGGTCAATGTAAAATTTATTTTTGTTATATGTATGTTTAAATTCGAAATATTTGAATGACATGTCATATAGTTTAGGGTGCCTACTCTTGTATTTTCATATTCCATAACATGTTTTGGATACATGAATATTCTTGACATAAAATATGATTTTAAGTAATTTAAAATGGTCAAATTGGAATATGATATGCATGAAAAAAAATTAATTAGATTAATTGGTTTAATGGTTTAAAATTGGAAATTCTAAAATAATGGTTTTAATAAGTGCATCATGAATTACATTGGTATATAGGATGGAAACCTAAACGTAAATTCCATAGTCGATTCATAGTCAATTCCGAATAGACGGTAATGTGGTCTGCACTCGGGATGCAACTATACCTACCATTAGAATTTATAATGCGCTTAGATTAATTAAATGGTTTAATTAAAAAATTTTCCACTTTAGAATTTTAAATTTTAAACTTATTAGTATACCAATATTTTAAGAGTTAAAAAATATTAGGTCACTAAACCTAGTTTAGTTAAGTAAAATAATTAGTAAAGACTAATATATATTAGCGAATACTTGACCTACCCTACGACTGTACTTATTTGTGGGATGATAAATTTATGTGGCATAATAATTCTCTTAGGTTTCTAATTCATTAATCATAGTTCATGCATCATGTTTAATTTTATGCCTAAATATTTGATAATTTTAATATGCGATGAATGAATATTATATACATGTTTACTTTATTTTATTTCAGCCATGGTTTCTCCAATAATTGCCATTCTCTCTAACGATAAATTAACGGGAGACAATTATGTCAAATTGAAAAGTAACATGAACGCCATTATGGTATGTGAAGACCGTAAGTTTGTCCTGATGGAGGAGTGTCCTCCTGAACCGACCAGAAACTCTGGCCAAGCTGTGTGCGATGCCTACTAGAAATGGGTAGCGATTAATGAGAAAGCTCGTTGCTACATGCTAGCAGGGATGTCCGTATTGGAAATGACTTTCCTTAGCGCGGCGGAAGTAGTTTGTGGTGGGCACCGGCTCCGGTATGGATCCTTAAATTTTTTTTTGCCTTCTCCCTTTGTTGTAGTAGCCGAAATCAATCCTTTGGTGTCCAACGCTTGGATCAGCCACTCGATCTTCTGAAATATGACTCGAAACCAACAAACCGAAGTGTGGGCTTCACTAACTAAGATCAAACCTCTAAACTATTTAGAGAATTAAGATGTCACAATGGTGTTTGGCTTTTGGAATTTCAAAACACTCTTACAACATTTGTGAATATTTTAACTCTCTCTATTTTCTCTCAATTGCACTTGTGTGAATGAATGTAAAAATGTTAACCTTAGAAGTGAGAGAAATGGTAGAGATTATATTCTCTTATACAAGCCAACTAACCTTGTCATTAAGCAACTAATGTTTTCTTGCAATGGCCAACACAAAAATGTGAATGCCATATCAAAGCATAAGAAATGATAAGTTAAAGACAAGGATTTTGTCATTATGCATCCAATGCTTTCTTTCAATGGAAAACACATAATTGTGGAGGCTATACCAAATCATAAAAATGGATTAGCTAATGACAAAACTATTAGGTGTATACAAGCCACCTAATAGACATAATAAATTGGAGAGCATGGCAAGCCATATGGCTTTGTCTCCAAGGTAAATAAAAATCATCATCTCAATAATGATTAAATTACCTTCAATTATGTTGTAGTAATTATTTCATAATTATTACTAACTTGATTATCTCATAATTATTACTAACTTGATTATCTCATAATCAAGACTTGATTATCTCATAATCAAAGAATTCTAGAAAATATTAAGTTAAACTAATTTAACATAGTTTTCATTTGTGACAATAAATATTATTAATCTCATTAATAATATATAAATATAATGTGAGCATATTATTAGAAAATCTAATTATATTAGGTTTGCTACAGTTAATCGAGCTAGCACGGGGACCAAATGGACCTACGGTTCCTGTTGGGGTTTTGGACGAAAGGCGCAGCGGAAGCGCGGTTCGGGCGAAATCGTATTTTAAAACTATTTCAAAATACCAAATAAATTATTCAATATCTAATATGAATAATTTATTCATATTTCACTTAAACCTATTTATTCATTATCAAATATTGACATAAATAAGGTTGAAACTTCACGAAACTTTTACGAAAACTGTTTTTCCGCAAAATGACGCAAAACGTGTTTTCGACTGAATCGACCACCCGACACTTATTGGGACTGCCCAGGTCAGCCCCAATAATGTCAGGGCAGTTCATGGGCTGCCCGAATAGTGATGGATTCACTGTTTGGGCAGCCGTCACCCGGTTGGCTCAAACGTCACCCGATAACGTTTCCGGAAATCATTCCAACTCCCAAAACACATCCAATACATTCAAAACACATCAAATGCATCACAAAATTTCCAGTTTAATCACAACTGATCCATAACCGAAAATTACCCATTTTTTATGCTTTAAATCCAAAAATTCAAGATTAATCTAATTAATCAAGACACCATCCAAAGTCACCACATATGTGTTGGGAAGCGGCCGTGAGTGCGCAGCGGAAAATCAAGAAGAAATTATGATGCCGTTATCCCTTTGCCTAAGACCCATTTGTTTTGATTACTCTACAAGTCTAGGCATGTTACTATATATTTTAAGCATAAAAACTCATAAAACATGCAAAGAACATAAACCTAAACATGATAACTATCATAAGAACTCTAATTAAAATAAAGAAAGAAAATGACTTACTTGAACCGAAGACTTCCCCAGTCCTCCCTCCAATCTACAAGCTTTTCTCGAACTCAGCAAGCTCTTCCACGTTCTAAAGAGCAACCCAAGTGTGTGGCCTCCAAAGGTGTACACACCAAAGCCAAAACTCAACGGCAAGACTACGCCTTGAGTGCACGGGTATTTTGCCCTTGGTGCTAGCCTAGGCAAATACCTCAAAACTTTTAACTCGAGGTTCCTCTAGTCAATTAGACTTAAGGATAGTCAAAATCAGTGGCTTACTCTTAAATTTTAGAGTTGCCCACTTATATAAACCCAAGATATGAAAGGTTTGGTACAAAAATTTGTGAAGAATTCTTTGGGTTTATATATGTGCTCCAAAGACAACAAAATTAATTAAGAATCTGATATGAGATAAATGCTAATTTAATCTTAGCCATTGGATCTTAATTTAGTGGTTTAATAAGATTATAAAACCCTAATAAGAGTTTGGGCCGAATTGGAATTCAAAACAAATAACAAATAAAAAAAAATTACTATTCACCTTACTATTCACAGTTTTTTTTTATTCCAATTCCCAAAGTGCCCATATCGTCATTCACCAATCCCTAAGCCACTATGGAACCTCATAAATGATCTGTTCAATAATTAAACACATTGAACCATTTATGAACAATTCCTACAGCAATCATATATGCTGTTAAATTTGTACTATGCACAGTTAACCATTGATTTCGACTTTGTTGTCTGTGATCTTTTGGGTTCCCCTCAACTTGGACATGAAATGAATCGTGATAATTTAATCGAACATAAATTATCCTCCGATCAAATGGTCGTTCGATTTCAATGACCAAGGTTGACATCTAGCAACATGCCAAGGCCCCCAAATGAGAAGGAAAGATATATATACTCATTCTGTATGCGATTTATATATGATACGGTCCATCGCCTCACTGTATCCCCACTGTTTGACCTAGGGTATGGAAAATGTCTACCCATATAGTCAAAGGTATGATGTTGATAGTGTCATGAATCGTGCTAACCCAAGAATCTTACATGATTCTTCCGCTGCGGCCATAGTCTCAATCGCTGATCACACATATCAACCCGCGAAATGGAATACTACTCTTATAAGAATATATTATCCGAGATAGTGGCGATTCTCTGTTGTATCTTTACAAACTTCATGTTTTTCAACAAATGACCTAATCATACCCTTATGACCGGATCTTTTGAACCAGGGAAGGAGAATGTCAAAGTTATTTGATCCACACATAAGATTGTAAAGACCTCAAGTCTAAAGACTAGTCATACAATCGATACATGAAAGTTCTCCCAGACACATGAGATAAACACTCCATGTGAAAACTTTCGGCTGTCACTTCGATGGACACGAGAAACTCATGTATCCATGTGATATACCAAGCGAACGGATCTTCGCTAGTAGCCTATGAGATCGGCTACCCCACTTATGGGCGGATCATATAATCATGCTAGTCTCTCTGCTTTGTGAACGCCCAGATTATTTACAAAACTATGACTGGGAACGTTTAAGAGAATGATTCTCATAAGGCGTGGAAGCCATCATCTTATTACTCCAAGGGCTTTATTATAGTGTTTAATGATTCATATAAGTTATGTAAGACACGTATACTAAAGATTGCCATTTTATTAATTAATAAAAATATTACAAATACATGTACATATAGCCCATCCACAAGTTAGGTATATGGCATATCCCTAACAATCTCCCACTTGCACTAGAGCCAACTAGTATGAATCTGGACACCATACTCTTGGGTGTGCCTATCATGCTTTTGTGAGTCAGCCATTTTGTCAGAGAATCTGCAAGATTATCTTCTGTGGGTATTTTCTCTATAATAACTTCTTTTCTCTCAACAATCTCCCTGATGAGATGAAAACGTCTGAGTACATGCTTGGATTTCTGGTGGGACCTTGGTTCCTTTGATTGAGCAATGGCGCCCGTGTTGTCATAGTACATCATGACGCCATTCTTTATCACGTGAAGCATTTCCAGCTCCTTGATGAACTTCTTTATCCAGAATGCTTCTTTAGCTACCTCAGATGCTGTAATATACTCAGCTTCAGTAGTGGAGTCTGATGTAGTTGACTGCTTTGAGCTTTTCCAACTGACAGCTCCGCCATTCAAAGTAAACAAATATCATGTTTGTGATCTGTTGTCATCCCTATCAGTCTGAAAGCTCGCATCATAGTAACCAATGACTTTCATCTCAGAACAATCTCCGTATGTCAAAAACACATCCTTAGTTCTTCTCAGATACTTGAGGATTGTTTTGACAGCTGCCCAGTGTTGCTCACCAGGATTTGTCTGATACCTGCTCGTTATGCTAAGAGCATAAGAGACATCAGGTATTGTACATAGCATGGCGTACATGTTCGATCCTATTGCTGAAGCATAAGGGATCTTACTCATACGCTCTCTATCTGAAGGAGTACGTGGACATTGCTTCTTAGATAATTTGATTCAATGGTAAATTACCTCTTTTGAAATCTTCCATTTTGAATCTTTTCAAAACTTTATCTATGTACGTAGATTGAGAAAGTCCTAACAGCCTCTTAGATATATTACGGTAGATCTTAATGCCGAGGATGTAGGCTGCTTCTCCCAAATCTTTCATGGAGAAATTCTGAGATAACCATTTCTTGGTGACTTGCATCATGGGAATATCATTCCCGATGATTAATATGTCATCGACATATAATACAAGAAATACAATAGCACTCCCACTACTTTTCGTGTAAACATAAGGCTCGTCTACATTTTTGATGAAGTCAAATTCTTTGATTGTCTCATCAAATCGTATATTCCAACTTATGGAGGCTTGCTTGAGTCTATAAATGGATCGTTTAAGCTTGCATACTTTATTATGATCATCCTTAGATGCAAACCCCTCAGGTTGTGTCATATAGACTTCCTCTACGAGGTTCCCATTAAGGAAAGCTATTTTGACATCCATCTGCGAAATCTCATAATCAAAGTGTGCAGCTAGTGCCAGTAAAACTCGAATGGAATTTATCATTGCAATGGACGAGAAGGTTTCCTCATAGTCAATTCCTTGGATTTTTCTATAACCTTTCGCCACTAACCTAGCCTTATAGGTTTGGATGTTGCTTTCTGCATCAGTTTTATGCTTGTAAATCCACTTGCAGCCTGTGGGTTTTATCCCTTCAGGTGCATCCACCAAGTCCCAGACTTGATTCTGATACATATAGTCTATTTTGGATTCCATGGCCTCAAGCCACTTGACTGAATCAATGTCACGCATTGCTTCGTCATAACTGGTGGGATCGTCATTATCAATGACCTGATCATGTTCCTCATCAATATGGAAACCATATCTTTCAGGCTCATATCTTTCCCTACCAGACCTTCTAAGTTCATAACATTATGGTTGTTTCGTCACTGCCCTTTTTAGGGGCCTGGGGTTTAGTTCTATGTTAGTTTGTCTTCTCATACCTCATCGAGGTCAAGTCTACTCCCACTATGTTTCTTGAGAAGGAATTCATTCTCTAGAAATTTAGCATTTCGTGAGACAAATGTTCTTTGTTCATTTGAGACGTAGAACACGTATGCTCTTGAGTTCAAGGCATATCCTACAAACTTACATTTAACTTCCCTATCATCCAATTTTTTAGTTTGTGTGAGCTTAACATATGCGTCACATCCCCAAACTCTTAGATAACTAAGACTAGGACATTTCCCAGACCATAACTCATATGGTGTTTGACAAATAATCTTGGAAGGAACTTGGTTTAGTAGTAGTGTTGCAGTTTCTAAAGCAAAACCTCAAAATGAAAGAGGTAGATCCGTGTCTAGCATCATTGATCGGACCATATCTAATAATATCTGATTTCTCCTTTCGGAGACCCCATTATGCTGTGGAGTTCCCGGAGGAGTCCACTGGGAAACAATTCCATTTTCTCTCAAGTAATCTTGAAATTCATCGCTTAAGTATTCACCACCTCAGCCAGACCTTAGTGATTTAATACTTTTATTAAGCTGGTTTTCTACTTCAGCTTTGAAGACTTTGAATTTCTCAAAGGCTTCAGATTTGTACCGCATAAGGTACACATACCCATATCGCGAGTGATCATCGATAAAGGTAATGAAATAGGAGAATCCACCTCTAGCGGTGACTGACATTGGTCCGCATACATCAGAGTGTCTGAGTTCTAATGTCTCCGTTGCACGTTGTCTTTTACCTTTGAAGGGTAATTTGGTCATTTTACCAAGTAAACAAGACTCACAAGTTCCATCAGGTTCATATTTGAAGGGTTTGAAATACCCATCCTTATGTAGCTTAGTTAATCTTGTTTCATTGATATGACCTAAACGACTGTGCCATAAAAGTGATTCATTGAGATTATTCGAGTTAACGTTGTATATATTAGAGGTTGAACATTCTTTGTTAGTTTGTAAGACATAGATACCATTATTCAAAATACCATCTCCATATTTTATTTCATTGAAATAAATAGAACATTCATTACAACTTATTAGGCATGAAAAGCCTTTATTACATAAAAAGAAATTGAAATGATGTTCTTTACTAGAGAAGGTACATAAACACAATCTTCTAAGTCTAAAACTAAACCATTCGGCAAAACTAATGAATAAGTCCCCACGCACAATGCAACCAGTTTTGCTCCATTACCCATGCGTAAGTCAACCTCCCCATGACGGAGTCTCCTACTGTTTCTCAGGCCCTGCACATTGTTACACAAGTGAGTCCCACAACCGGTGTCAAGCACCCAAGTAGAAGGTTCAGAGTTTTGAGAATATAGTTCAATCATATACAATATACCTGAAGCATTGGGCTTATTGGCCTCTTGGGCTTCCCTAGCTTCTTTGGCTTTCAAGGATCTGCAATCTTTCTTCCAATGACCCTTCTTTCAACAAAAGAAACATTACCCTTTCCCTTTTTCTTCTCCACCTTACCATTGGGCTTTAGGTGATCTGGAGCCTTGGCCTTGCCCTTATTTTTTTTGGGCCTCATGGCTTCAGGTCCGTACCCGTAAGCATGACGGAGGTTTTAAGCTCCGGTTTCAAGTCATTCTCTGCTTGCTTTATCAGATTGTGCAATTCTACTAAAGTAGCTTCTTATCAGACATATGAAACTGCATAATAAAGTTAGAGAAGTCTTTTGGTAAGGACTGAAGAATTAGATCGTGACCTATCTCATGATCCATTATGAACCTGAGGTTGGCCAATTTTTCAATGTGGCCAATCATCTTAAGCACATGTCCATTAACAGATCCTTCCTAATACCTTGTTTGGAATAAGGCACATGACACTTGGAATCTCACGGTATGAATGGAAGTTGGATACAACTCCTTCAAGTGAAAGATGATGGTTTGAGCATCCATATCTTCGTGAGCTTTCTAAAGTTCGTCCGACATAGAGCCAAGCATTATGCAAACTTTTTGCTCATCATCATCGACGTGTTTCTTCCAAGCATCAAATGTATTTTGGTCAGCATATTCTGCTGGTTCAGGGGGAAATGGTCTTTCAAAAACATAGAAAATCTTTTATTGTCATAAGATAATTTTAAGGTTTTTAAACCAGTCATTATAGTTGTCCACTTTGAACTTATGCTTATCAAGGATGGAATGAAGTGATACTCTGTTTGTCATTTGAATGTTTGTTAAATATTTTAACCCACTTGTTAAGAGAGAATGTTAAAATTAGGAATATATTTTCATTAATGTTTCATAATAACATGGGCTTTTAATATTATGAAGTTGCAACACTCAATTGTTTTAAAATTTTAAGCAAATCACATCAACCCCCATGATGGATTTCTTGTGAGCAAGGATCCCGTTATCATCATTTCATAACTCTGACTAGGGCCGGTCGTTATAAAATACGATAATTAGGTAGGTTCCCAACCAATTTATGATATATATCACAATTCCTTGATCATTGGGTTGGGCAATCAAACATGCCATAACTTATGCTAGTTCTTGTGGACACCCAATCTTTGCCACTAAGTTATAAGACCATGCCTAAGGGTCGATGCATCTTATGACTCAGAAAAGTCAAACCATTGTCAATAGTACAATTTAGGGACAAATTGGTATTGGTCAGTCTGGTAAAGCCTAGTCCTGCCAATACGGTTTAAGCCATTTGGGTCAATACTTTACAATGGGAGGCAAATTTTATACTTAAATTATTATTGAGGATTTTAGCAAGTTTAAGTGAATAACTGTCAAATGGATTCCTCCATTGAAAATTCCCCAGAGGGAGGGTAAAGCGAACTCTCTTAAATACCCTTACCTCTTAGGCTCTTATTGCCTTGGTGACAGGAATAAACAATAGATCCTCCAAATTAGTCCAACACTTTAAATATGATTTAAGGTAAGCTTTGAGTAAATGATTATCTAGATGTCTTCACAGCTTTCCTTTTGGCTATAAAAATGTAGTGAGTGAAGGAAGACACCAAATCATTATCTAACTCTAGTAATACCTTTGGTTAATTAACTTTAGTTTGGAAAGTTTTATTAACGCCTTGGTCCCACCCCATTTGTATCTTTTATAATGTCTTTTATTATAAACAAGTGATTTATATCTATTAGCTTTAAAGGTAATAAATCTCTAAGTTCATCACAAAATAATTACTTAGCTAAGGGATAAGAAATACACTCTCTATTTCCTTAGAAAGTCTCTAGATGCTTGCACCCTAAAATAATCATGCCAATTCTAATCATACATAGAATCATCAAGCATGTGAGTTTTAATATGTTGGAATTATTTTAGGCATAAAATAACTTTGATTAATATTTAATTATGATATTGCATTTTATTTTAATCAAATAAATTTACTATTCATATTTTTTTACAGATGCATGAACGTTAAATGTAATTTCACAATTCAAATCTTAACCAAATCATGCAAAACTTGTGCCTAAAATTATGTTCAGGGTGTTAGCTTTCCAACGAGCTTTTACACACCCAATTTCGAGTTCAAATGAGAGAGAACTAATCAAAACAAAAACGGCGCGCTGATACCACTGTTGGGAAGCGGCCGCGAGTGCGCGGTGGAAAATCAAGAAGAAATTATGATGTCGCTATCCCTTTGCCCAAGACACATTTGTTTTGATTATTCTACAAGCCTAGGCATGCTACTATATATTTTAAGCATAAAAACTCATAAAATATGCAAAGAACATAAACCTAAACATGCTAACTATCATAAGAACTCTAATTAAAATAAAGAAAGAAAATGACTTACTTGAACCGAAGACTCCTCCAGTCCTCCCTCCAATCTACAAGCTTTTCTCGAACTCAGCAAGCTCTTCCACGTTCCAAAGAGCCACCCAAGTGTGTGCCTCCAAAGGTGCACACACCAAAGCCAAAACTCAACGGCAAGACTACGCCTTGAGTGCACAAGTATTTTGCCCTTGGTGTTAACCTAGGCAAATACCTCAAAACTTTTAACTCGAGGTTCCTCTAGTCAATTAGACTTAAGGATCCTCAAAATCAGTGGCTTACTATTAAACTTTAGAGTTGCTCACTTATATAAACCCAAGATATGAAAGGTTTGGTGCAAAACTTTGTGAAGAATTCTTTGGGTTTATATAGGTGCTCAAAAG
The DNA here is from genome assembly GCA_019454045.1 of Zanthoxylum bungeanum. Lineage (NCBI taxonomy): Eukaryota > Viridiplantae > Streptophyta > Magnoliopsida > Sapindales > Rutaceae > Zanthoxylum > Zanthoxylum bungeanum. The sequence continues at coordinate 202,755 of SKCR01039722.1, forward strand.
ATAATAAAATTAATTAAGAATCCGATGTGGGATAAATGTAAATTTAATCTTAGCCATTGGATCTTAATTTAGTGGTTTAATGAGATTATAAAACCCTAATAAGAGTTTGGGCCGAATTGGAATTCAAAACAAATAACAAATAAAAAAATTACTATTCATATTACTATTCACATTTTTTTATTTATTCTAATTCCCAAAGTGCCCCTATCGTCATTCACCAATCCCTAAGCCACTATGGAACCTCATAAATGATCTGTTCAATAATTAAACACATTGAACCATTTATGAAAAATTCCTCCAGCAATCATATATGCTGTGAAATTTGTACTGTGCACTATTAACCATTGATTTCGACTTTGTTGTGTTTGACCTTTTGGGTTCCCCTTAAGTTGGACAAGAAATGAATCGTGATAATTTAATCAAACATAAATTATCCTCCGATCAGATGGTCGTTTGATTTCAATGACCAAGGTTGACATCTAGCAACATGTCAAGGCCCCCAAATGAGAAGGAAATATATATATACCCATTCTGTATGCGATTTACATATGATACGGTCCCTCGCCTCACTGTATCCCCACCGTTTGACCTAGGGTATGGAAAGTGTCTACCCATATAGTCAAATGTATGATGTTGATAGTGTCATGAATCGTGTTAACCCAAGAATCTCACATGATTCTTCCGATGCGGCCACAGTCTCAAGCACTGATCACACATATCAACCAATGAACTGGAATACTACTCTTATAAGAAAATATTATCCGAGAGAGTGGTGATTCTCTGTTGTATCTTTGCAAACTTCATGTGTTTCAACAAATGACCCAATCATACCCTTATGATCAGATCTTTTGAACTGGGGAAGGAGAATGTCAAAGTTATTTGATCCACACATAAGATTGTAAAGACCTCAAGTCTAAGGACTAGTCATACAATCGATACATGAAAGTTCTCACAGACACATGGGATAAACACTCCATGTGAAAACTTTCGGCGGTCACTTCGATGGACACGAACAACTCATGCATCCATGTGATACACCAAGCGGACGGATCTCCGCTAGTAGCCTATGAGATCAGCTACCCCACTTAAGGGCGGATCATATCATCATGGTAGTCTCTCCGCTTTGTGAACGCCTTTATTATTCACAAAACTATGACTAGGAATGTTTAAGAGTAATGATTCTCATAAGGCATGGAAGCCATCATCTTATTACTCCAAGGGCTTTATTACAGTGTTGATGATTCATATAAGTTATGTAAGACACGTATAATAAAGATTTTCATTTTATTAATTAATGAAAATATTAAAAATACATGTACATATAGCCCATCCACAAGTTGGGTATAGGGCATAATTCTAGGTGCCATAAGAGTGGTCATAACACTCTAGAATAGCAACTCATCAACAATTGATCAAATTGGAAACTAATTACACTAATTAATTCCAAAATTCACTTCACACATGCCAACACTTCCAACTTCATCCACCACAACCAAAAGCCCCAATTTTATGAAACTAAGGAACCCTTTAACCATTCTAAGAATTCAAGAAAACATGAAACTAAATTTCAAGCTTGGGGTTATAAAAGATTACCTTTAATATCTTGTTTTACTAAGCCTTTTCTTGAAATTTTCCTTCAATTCTTCAAGATTAGATCAAATCAAACCCTAGGCTTTTTTTCTTGATGGTTTCGGCAATGATGGAATGATTATAAAAGAAGATAAAAAATTTTCAAATAAATATCCTAATTGCCGACAATAAGGGGGCATTTTAGTCCTTTTGCAATTTAATCAAATTGAATTAATAATAAGCTGTTTTTAGTGGCCAATCAAATTGATACACATTTAGATTAATAAATACATGCCATGTGTTCCAATTATATATCACCATTTATCATACTAATTATGAAAAATGGATAAGATATTTAATTTTTAATTATTTAATTATTTAACAATTAAATAACTAAATAATTAAATAACATCCATATATGTATTTTTATTTACATTAAATAACAAATACATATATTTATGGCATATGTCAAAATCTCATTTGTCGAATAATTAATGTGTATCTAATCGTATTATGTATCAAATACAAATACACAATAATTATTAGCGGACAAAATCCCCTAATGCAAGTGTTATCGTTTAACCGATTAAACAATCCGAATTAACTTACTTAATCCGGTGAAGTATAATGAATAATCCGTATTATTCATATTGAGTTGCCCAAGTGCTCAACGAGTACACTTCATATTGTGGTACTCTCTAAGTTTAGATTTATCCGTCACGAAATCCAATTTCGTGTGCATAATCCACCTACTCATGGATTATAATGACCACGAATAATCTCGCTAAACTATGCAAGTCGAGGTCATAGCATACGTATAATCCCTCTGTCATAAGTAATTCGTGTTATACTTGGGATATAGATGAAAACGTCAAATATGTTCGGTATAATACAGTCGACTTTCAATTTATGATCTTTAAATAACAATCGAAACTGATTTCCGAAGTTATACCACGAGCATGGATTTACTAGATCGTAAACACGTGCGGATGCCTATGCCCTGTACACAGGACTGACGGATCATCTCTTGATACGCACTGGATATCATGAGCATCAGTCCACACCCAACGAACATGCAGAGGTCTGATCTAAATAGATCGGTGACATGACTGCCATCAAAGTGTGGAGGATAACTCATATATCCCACTGTGGTATCTCAAGTCGAATGACCACTATGCTCGCTCAACTCGAGAAGGTTCATATTGACGTTGGTGTACCATCTATTAGGAAACCTTCAGTGCGTCGTTCCATGTCTTATCAAATAAACACCTACATGTCTATACGAGTCTCCCGAGACTCATGGTTCACTGGAATAAACCATCGGACCGAGTCACGATATACGACATGTACTAGTCTCAGCGGATTTTACTAACCGACCCGTGTTAGTAAATTTTCACCATGAACTTTATTTAATGATATACATCTTATAGTGCGCTTCCCAATGTCAATTACAAACTACGTTGTAACTGCGCACTATATTTTAAATCCTAGGGTCTTTGTCTAATATACACGTATCACTAAACCAGATTCAGTCTCGATCTAATCGTAATCAGATATCTAATCGCAATTAGATCGAATAAGCGTATAAAAGACAAAAGTGCTACCAATAATTAAGTAATATTATGGAAAATATAATTGCTCGTATTTATAAATCGGACATAAATACTATCCGGATTGGCACTCTGAGCACCAACCCTAATAATTTCTCCCACTCGCTCTAGTGCCAATCCCCAGTATCATATACACATCTTAATGTGTATCGCATACTCATGGCCCTCAAGAGCTCACCAACACTCAAGAGGTAGGCAACAACAAGTAAGTTTGCTTTAGCAAATCGAGTCTGTCCAACAAACCCAACCGTTTCCCTTAACAAGCATCATTCATATTTTACAGAATCCAAATTCCACATTAATATGACTCAGATGCAATATCGGTATTGTGCTATAGCTACTGAGTTGTCTATATATTTAGAAATCGAATCCAAATACTATAAGACAACCGCAAGCATAAAACTAATATCAACACTTCTAATCATTGAGGTCACTTTGCAACTCTTAAGTCAATACTTCAAAAGTCGCAACTGATTCCACTAGTTAAGTAGAATCAACGGTGACACTCCCACTGCATCTTTTCTGACTTTATATGACATAGACCATCTAATGTCATAATTAGAATCAAAACTAATCTGATCTTATAGTTGCAGACTAAATTCCCCATGAATTAGAAACTCGTTCTCAATATCTCAAAGATCACAAAGAACATGTTTCAAGGCCCCTCATATGGTCTGTAGCATATCAAAATAACTCGTAACAATTACGATTAACTTGATATCTTAATCGCACATAATACAATATTCATTACGCCATCATCTTATGATGCATAAGATTGACTAGACATTCCAATCAATCTATCTTTCGAAAAAGGAAGCATCATTTACGAAAGATGAATACTATATACATAAAAGACATGTTAATTGTCAAATAGTTATACTAACTGTCATACAGATAGTCTTACTATGTCCTTTATTAGATCATATCTAATACGCGACTAATGGGAGTTTCTCATAAGTCTCTTAGTTTTATATCATATACAAAACTTTATATCAGATATATCAGAGACTACTCCACTACATTCACAGAGAAAAGAAGACTTAGGATATATAATACTAGAAAAAAATTTGCACACTCCTACTGACCCTACTGACAAATATGTATTCTCTATACTTTGATAAAACCAGACAATCTGACTGATATCAAAATCAGAGAACACGGATTTCCGGAAAGATTATCTGAGTCTACAATAGGCTCCATAAGCCAGTATATCAACTGTGATCTCAGCAGAATACAAACTCTAGGGCTATTCTAAAATAAACTCTTCAAACAAAGAAATCACTCAAGAATGCCACTTACATTCTTTAGCCAAAATACACTGTTTAATATCAACATTAACCAGCATACTTTTAATTGTTCAATTAGTCCGACTAGAGGCAAGTTTTGTCAGAATCTACAATAGACTACTGAGTATAACTTTCTCATTGTCATAATATAAAGGTCAAACCTTTATTAAGCTCATTTTGCTTTTGTTGCGCAAACTATTTGCACATTTTATGAATAATTCATAACGAAAGCCTAATCAAGTTCTAAACTTGATCGTAGTAAGCAATGAACAATCTTATATCTATGGTTCAATGTTAAGTTCCGGAATCGATATCAAATATCACTCCCAATATAATTTATAGGATCATTTTCTTCGATAAGAAAACAACCAAATCATTAAGTATCAAATACTTTTCAAAGGATTTTGACATCCTATTATACTTATACAGAAGTTGTCAAAAGGTCTTTTCATCTTATTAATTATGTAGTTCCATTACAATTTATCATTCTTAAAATTGACTTCGATAAGTCAAGTCTTTTCTACAATCGTCAACATCTGATGTTACACGCCAAGTAATAAAATAATTTCATTACTCGGGATCGTAGAAAAGATATTCTATCAAATAGAATACAATATTCCATTAAATAGAATAATTGATAAACTCTTCACTCGTACCTCTGAGGCACAAGTACTTTCAATTGTATAACAATTATACAAAAGAAAGTTTCAAATCTCAAACTTTTCAAGATTCGAATTTTCTACTATACATATCATATATGTAACCGTAGAAACGGATGGAACCTAAATTAAAGAGATGAATTAGTGTTTCTGGAGCATAACCCCAAGAGAATTGAAAATCAATTCGGTAACACTTAATATCAACTAATCAAATCATATAAGATTCGATAACTCCCACTGACTAATTCCATCACAAATGGAATCGCGGAAGTTTAATATTGAGTAAGAATCATATTCATTAAATAAGTTTAGAACTAATTGCCTTAAATTCATGCGTTTGTTCATATCAAACATCTTCGAACAATTCAAAGACGCGCAATGAATTTCTAAAGATACAGTTTTCAACACTTAGATAGAATATCTTTAAACCATTCAAAATATTCTATTCGCGTTTCATTAGAAAACATATCGAAAGTTCTCGAACAATTCAAGACGTTCAACATATTCTCTATTAGAAACACGTAACTAAGTAATGACAATTCATTACTAAGTTACGGAGTAAAGAAAACTATCTAAGGCAATTACTAATTCATTAAGCTACATACATTCAATGTATTAGTCTAATAAAATTTGTGGTCCAATGACGATCATCTGTTAAATGAGATTTAATCACATCCTGAATAAAATATTCATTAAACAGAAAAAGATATGTGGTGTGAACTCATACCAGACCATCATTTACCATAAGGAATAAACATATGATGCTTTATGATAAAAACTCATAAAACACAGTCCTAAGTTATTTATTTCTACCGAATATTTTTCTTAATGTTTATCTTTCATCAATGACACTACTAGTCATATTAAAATATGTAACAACTGTTTATACAGAACAAGTAACTATCTAATAGTCATAAGTTCTGATATCAAATATCAAAACAGTTATTAAAAATTATTTTAAATAACTAGACAGGAGGTCTGGTATCCAATATCTATAGTTGTTGTATTGTGAGAATCGACATTCTCTATACACAACTATACACATCTCTTTTCTTTAGCTTTATAATTTGCGTTCAATTATTCACAACAATTGCAAATGATTGATTAGCAAATTGTGTCATACACGTGACTTTTAAAAGTCACTAAAAGCCAAGAAACGTCACTAAAAGATAAACAAATACTAAATGGGCTTTCTTAATGCCAGTCACGAATCTCGAGACATGAACTAATTCGTGTCAATTCTTACTGCACAAGAAGTTGTCCTTTCTAGATAATTATATCCTAAAGCAGATATCGTATTTAGATTACCTAATCGTGACTTAGTAATTGATGAGTGGTAAATGTATCACTATTTCCCACTCATTTGACATAATATTTTGTATAGTTTCTCGAATTTTGTGAATATTTTGATGTGTTTTGTGTTATTTTGTAGATAAATAAAGTTTCAGACTCTCTAGAGGTGATTCGAGGCCAAAACAATGAAAAAAGGATAAAAAGGGCAAAATCGTCTTTTGGTGCGTCGCGAAGCGCAGTCTGCGTCGCGACCACTAACGTGCACCGGACCTTTACTAAAATGCACCGGGACACGTGGACCAATCAGATGGGTTCTTCTAAAATGCGTCGGATGCTAACGTGCACCGAGTCTACTAACGTGCGTCTGCCACGTGTCAACATCATAGCAGATCCGCTAACGTGCTCCGTGCCACATGTCATCATCACATACTGCCAAAAATTGCCATCTCCATCGTCACGTGTCACCTACATGTCATCCATGTGTCAGCCACGTGGCATCCATATCAGTCACATGCCAAGTCAGCTTGCCACGTGTCAGCCACATCATCATCAACCAATCATCTTGTGCCACGTGTCACAATCACATGGTGCCGGCAATCAACATCACCACATGTCAGCCACGTCATCGCCACATCAACACAATCATTGAGTTGCCGACGCCCTCTGCCACTGTCACCTTATCGCGAATCCAACTGCCATGTGTCGTCGTCTCCGCGTTCCACGCCGCAAATCATTATGCTTCGCGACGCGCCCAGCCTATTGGTGCCTATAAATTCAGCTTGATTTCTGAATTCAAATCATGTCTTCCTTAGGTTTTGTAAGGACTTTAAGGATTGCATCTTGTTTGTTTAAGTTTTTGTAATTTAAATTAAGCATTTTTACTTTTAGTACTTTTAATTATGCACTTTCACTTTCTGTAATAAATTTTATTTTATTTTATTTTATTTTCTTTAATGTTCAGTAGTTAATTTACTGTTGGGGAAGGGTGAAGTTTTTTACTTTTATAATTTAGATTAATCTCCCTCAATTATAATATATAAACTAGTTAAAACCTGACTTAATGAGGATACCGCCTGATTGGTCGGTTGGTAATTATTTAAATTGGTTTTAACCTAACTAAGCATGGATACCGCCATATTGGTCGGTTGGTAATTATCACATAAATTTATATATTATAATAAATGGAGATTTCTAAATTAGAATAGTAAAGGTAGGTTAATATCACCTAATTTATAATATGGAAATTGTAATTTAATATGGATTAAAAGTTGATACCGCCTTAATGGCTGGTTTTAATTATGTAACATAATGTGACACCGCTTATAGGACGGTCTTTAGGTGACAGATGATTACCGCTTATATGGCTAGTTTATGGATAAATAATAACACCGCCTTTATGGCTGGTTCAACTTAATTGGGTAATACTGGCAATTTCCATATTATAATAAAGTGAGATTTATAAAAGTGGATCCCCTAACCCCCAACATTTTATTTTTATTTTAGGGAAGTGATGAAACACAATATTAATAAGCTTAATAATTGATTTAATTATATTATGGGTAATTCTTTAGTTTGTTTATTGAGTCTTAAACTTAATGCTTCTTGTTGTCTGATCACCAATAAGATTGATATGGTAAACTTAAATTGAACTTGGAAAAGGGATTTTAGGTTTCAGCCTTAGATTCAATAACTCACGATATTCCTTGAGGATAGATAACCCTTTAATAGATTTCCTTACATGATAGACATATACCTGTCGGACGTGGGTAGCCATAATTGGAACTTGAACTTAATGAATTCAGATAACTTGGTTAACATAGGAATATGATTAATTGAGTTACACTGGGTATTTGCATCTGACCATCGATAGAGGCTTTTGCATAACTTCGTGTTCCAGGTTAGCAAATTAATTTATTACACATTTATAAGAGAATCAATTCATCTTTAAAATAATATTGTGTGGAGTCACGACCCTAGGTATTTTGTGTCTTTTGTTATTTTTCTTAGTATTTTCTTTTGTATTTTTATTTATTTATTTATTCAGTGAATCCACATTCAACCATCCAAAAGCAATCATTCCCTTCTCCCTATAATTAGATACCTATAAATAAATAGTATCAACAATTAATAACAATAGTAGGAATTAAGTCATCGTGGGATCGATATTTTTATACTACTTGAACGATACGTGCGCTTACGTTATACGCCTGTGATTACGCCAGTCAAGTTTTTGGCGCTGTTGCTGGGGACTTATTTTTCTTGAGTTATTAATTTTGAAGCTATCTAATTTACTTGTATCTAATTTTCTTTATTTTTATTTGTAATTTTTATTTCCTTCTTTTATTTTTTCAGGTGGTTGACATGGATCTTTATTGGGAGATTGAAATATTACGAGCTTTACTAGAAGAAGATACACCCCAAATCAGGGAGCAACAGTCCAGTTTTCTGAGGCCTATTGTCCAACCCAACAATTATCACTGGATGTCAGAAACAAGCAATACTATATTTTCTCAACAGAACGCAATGGGAAGATGTCAAATATGCGATGGTAACCACCCGAGTGATCAATGCATATACCTTTCAGGGTGGTAGAATTATCGGACTAATTCAAGGTACGAAGAACCAGCATATTTAACTGAACCATATTTTCCATCTTATCCACCATCCATCTACGATCTTCATCAAGAATCAGAACCATCAGAGGAAGATCAATTGATTAACATGTTCAAAGATTGGTTCGAGGAACATGAAGCTCAATTTGATGCATAAATTCAGAGTCAAACAGCATCCATACAGAGGATGACAGATCAAGTTAGACAATTAACAGATAACCTGAATCACATATCTCACGGAGCAAATTCAAATAATATTGAAGAAGCCTTCGAATATCATCAGATTCATTATGACATCATAACAGAGGATGAGGCTAAGCAGTATCAAGAATCGGAGGTATCAGTTCAAGAGCCCGAACCAACAAAGTCTCAATTTGATTTTTATTATTCTTCTGACTCTAACGAAGATCAAGAAGCAGAGTTGTTCGTTCCAACTGTACCAACAAGGGAGGATGAAACGTTGCATCTTCAAAATGAAGATCTTGGAGCATGCTTTGCACTAATGTTTGAAGAAGAACTACCTGAGCCAGTCATATCAGAGGATGAAGACCTAAAATCAGACATATCTTTACATCCTCAGGTTGACACTTATGGAGCATGCATTTCACAGATGACAGATGAAGAGTTGAACGAGGAAATTCTTAAATATATCTATGAAGTAAAGACGGAGGAAGATGCACAAATGAAGGAGCAAATGACTGACCATATGGAAGATCTCAGGCATTCAGGAGAAACATCACTATTTTAGGGAGTAACAATTAAAGAAATCACCCAGAAGCTTGACAGAATGGAACTCCCATTCAAAGTCAAGCACCATACGAGACCTCCTGATTTTCTTTCTTTCTTTTCAGGAACCACTGGATCGACAAAGATTAATAAGGTGGCAAAAGCATTAAATGAGACAAAATTCTTTTTGCCACTTTACCATTGGAATAGACCCTTCAAAAGCAACGCTCACGGGATCATCTTTAATCGGACATCCAAAACCACACTGAAACCTCTTTGACAAATAGATTTCAGTCACGTATGGCTGAAGACGAAAAATTTAGCGCTAGCAGGGAGGCAACCCATGCAATTTGTTGTAATTTATGTTTTCATATTTTTGTGTATACATGTTGTAGAGTTTTTAATTTTTGTGTGATATTTTCAGGGAAAAGCACAAACGAAGCATTTAAGGCAAAGCAAAACATGAAGGAATGGTGTTTGGCAATCACAAAGATGAGAGTTAATTCATTAGTGATAGCTGAATAAGGAATGGATTCTTGAGACGCGTCCTAATGAATTTATACCAAACAAGTGACGTATTGCGTACACAACTCTGTTGCCTTAATAATTGCTTTGATTTGCTTTTCTTTTGTAATTATCTTTATTTTCGCCGACAGGATCCAGACTTTTTGACCTTTCACGATTTCTTTTATTGTTTTGCTAACAATCGTCCTTTGGAATATACTTGTGCTATTATTACTCACCCTTTTTCAGGTACTATAAATTCAACTCATAATTGCACTTTTGAAGGCATCCAGAGCTGAGAAAGAAATACATAAAAATGGAAGCCATTTCTAGAAGACGAGTTGTAAATATATATGTCTTTTGTGGTACTAGTGTTTCTACTAAGCCACAATACGTAGCAGCATCACAGGAATTGGGTAGAGTCATAGCTGAGAGGAATATGCACTTAGTATATGGCGGTGGCAATCTTGGACTAATAAGGATCGTTTCAAAGGCCATACAGGAATGAGGCAGTCAAGTCTTGGGAATCATCCTAAAACCTTTGGCGGAAGCAAATCTTATAGGACCATTAAAGAGAGAAGAACTGATCATGCCAGGTATATCTGAACGACTGGCGGAAATGATTAACCGTGGATAAAAATATTACCTTCTTTTCAACTATACTTGTGACTATTGTGGGCAAAATGAGTTGATTAATATTTTGTTGGCTGTGTATATGAAGAATGGTAAAGATAATCGCAGAATTTATTTATTCGGTAATTTAGAAAGAAAGAAAACAACTCTTAACTTGGATAAGAAGTTTCACATGTTTAGTCACTAACTTCTTTATTCAATTTTCTCTTGTCTTTTTGTTTTTGTGTGCATTAGTTTTACTATCTTCTTACTTTTGTAAAACGTTTGTAGGTATCGTTGCTGTAAGCCCTCACGAGACTATAACTCGTCCACTAGGGACACCTAGGGGTTTAAAGGCTTGTTGCATACGCTAAATGCAACCGTGTTCCCTACGAAAGTGGCTTAGTTTAATTTTTATTTTGAAGATGTTATGTTATTTTATTTTGTTGTTTTGCTCGAGGACTAGCAAAATGTTAGGTTTGGGGGTGTGATGAAACTTTATTCCCCAATTTATCATATATTCTCTACTTTCAAAAATCTATATAAAACTATAACGAAGATTTATAAATAACAGATATGTATAATTTCTCTACTTTCAAAATAAATAACGAATATGGATAAGACAACTATAACAACTAACCTGGTCTGTAGTAGATTCGGGTGCATAATCGCGACTATTGTTGAAGATACTCTCCCCAATTAAAACATCATTCTCACATGACCAATTATCTGAAAATGAAACCATGTAGTAGTCATCCATGTTGGGGTTGGTGCTCAGAGCGCCAATTCTCGGTTGTATTTCTTTGAGAATACTACTGTAAAACGTTTTATTATGAATAATACAAGCAGTTTTTGTAATATAATATATCTTTTAATATGGTAAAGACGTAATAGACCTTAGGATGACTAGTCATGATACTGTTGCAAAAGCGTCGCAACTGACATTGAGTTGTATCATGATGTTGTCATTCTCAGACAGTTTCTGGTCAATGTTTACACTACTTGGTCAGTAAAGTAAACCCGTTGAGACCGGTACATGTCGTATACTGGAATATATGATTCCAATGGTTTCTCAATGAACCATGAGTCTTGGGAACTCGTATAGACGTGTAGGTGTTTATAGCGGATAAACATTGAATGACTCACCAAAGATTCTTAATGGATGGTACACCAACGTCAATAAGAATCTTCTCGGGTTGAGTAGAATTTGTGATTCTTCGACTTGAGATGCCACTGTTGGCACATGAGACATCCTTCACACTTAGATGGTAGTCACGTCACCGATCTATTTAGATCAGACCTCCGCATGTTCGTTGGGTGTGGATAGATCCTCAAGGTATCCTGTATGTATCGAGATATGATCTTTCAGTTCTGTGTACAGAGCATAGGTAGTCCATATATGATTAGAAATCAGATAAAAACCATGGGCCCGTGGTACACTTTAGAAATCAGTTCTAAGTGTTCTTTTTTTGAGATTTCTAATAGAGACGTCGACGGGATAATCCTTATAGAGATTTGATGTTTACATCTATATCTCTGGGATATATCTGGATACCTGTGACGGAGGAATTATACATATGTCATGACCTCGACCTGTATAATTCAGCGAGATTATCCGTGGTCCTCATAATTTACGGGTGGGTAAATTATGGACACGAAATTGGATTTTGTGACGGATATGCCTGAATCTAGAGAGTCTCACTAATGAAATATACTCGTAGAGTACTTGGGCATATTTATAAATAATACTGATTATTTATAAGTCGTTTAAAGGTTAAACGCAAAAGTACATGTGAAGGGACCCAATAGTCATTTCTTAATTTGTGTATTTGCATTTAATGATAGATTTTATCAAATACACATTAATTAATTGTCAAATTGAGATATTTGACTAGATATTTAATGTAAATATAATACATATATTTAATATATTTGTATTTAAATAATTATTTAATTGTTAAATAATTAAATTAATTAAAAATATAAATATCATAAGTTATGATATTTATTTTAATGACTTAGTTGCAATTGTTGACTTGGTTGAATAATTCATTAAAGTGTAATTATTTACAAAACAAGTTGACAAGTTACAAATTAAATGAAACAAAAATTTTTAAAAAAAATATCTAGATATTTTTCTTTGCTTTAAATTCGGCCAAGGGCCAATTTTTTGTAAAGTATATATTGTTTGTTTCATTTTTAGGGTTTCATAAGTTCATACATACAAAAATAGAACACAAAAGTAGTTGAGAGAAAAAGTTTGGAGAAAACAAGAAAACCTTGGAAATCTTAAGCATTTGTAAGTTTTCTTTCAATTCTTCCAACATAAAAAATGTTTCTAACATACTTAGCTTCAATATGTGATGCTTTGATGTTATCTCTACTCTTATAGTTTGTGTTTATTTGGTTGTGACCTTGAATGAAAGATTGATGCATGTAAGTAAGCTTAAAATTATTTTAAAGGCTTACTTTTGATTCTTTGAAAATCAAAGTTGCCATTCTAGAGTCGTTGAGCCACTCCTTGGTGACCTAGAATTGTTCTAGAGTTATTTCAAAGTGGTGAGGCTTGTTTGGTGAAGTATTGAATGGGTTAAAGTGTTGGATTTTAAAGATTTGGTGAAATTGGTCAATTTGATGAAATTATAAAATTAGGGTTCTTAACCCTCTCCAAATTTGGGGCTTTTCATATATGTGATGCATTATGGTATGTATATGATGCATGTAAAATTTTGGGTTGATTGGATTTGATCTTGGTTTTTTTTAACAAAAGGGACTAAAATGTAATAAACCGAAAATAGGGGCTCTCGGAAATTTCAGAAAAGTTTGGGGATTTGTTACAAATCTGATTTTGATGTATTGGATGTGTTGAAAAACATTTTAGAAGTGATTCAGAATCATCCAAAATTGTATTTGACAATTTTAGGACTAAAATGAGATATTTGCAAAGTTTTAGGACAATTCGGTAATTACCAAGAAATTTGATCTCTCGTGTAATTTTTCAGAATTTGATATTTGGCTAATTAAATAAATAAGTTTATTTAATTGACCCGAGAAAAATTTTGAAATCGGAAAATTTTGATTTTCCACTATTCCGCTGCGTTACCGGATTTCCGCCATAACAACCCATACAATCCATAATTTTTTACTAATAAGAGAACTCTATTATAAGAATATAAAATGATAGGATGAAATGGAAAAGCTCAAATGATCTTACATTCAAACTTAAAAACTACCTCTTTATATTGTCAGTAAATCTGTAACGCCTCGGGTCAATCCGGTCATATCCGGTATAATGAATCATCATGCATGACATGTTAGAACTCATAAAATAATATAAAAATAGGTTTCACACATTAGGAATCTTGTCCGGAGGTCCCGAACAAATTTTCAATTTTAGCATCTTTTCTATTCATCTGAATCAAAAGGCAGTTCTTCGGTATTTTAGCCCTAACTTTTTCATACGAACTCTAATGTTTATGCATTTTTATACCGTCGGAAAGCTCAGACCAAGACCTACAACTTATGTGTTGGACATTATCCCAACATCGGAGTAGAACGAATTCTAAAATCACCATTTCCGTGGTTGCTTCAGTAAATTCTATGGTTACCTCATATTTTACCACTTGGCATCATTTTAACCATTTCTTTCTCAACAAAAATCAGCCCATAGTATACATATAAGACACTATTCACTCATCCTTACAAAAATGAGGAAAAAAAACATGAAGGGGAGAGCTTCCTCACGCCATTGAAAGCTTTTAGTTCTTCTTCATTTCTCAAGCCAAAGTTGAAGGCTCATAGCTCATTTTTCATACATGTAAGCTTCTTGTCTTCTTTCCTCTTCTAATTTATTATTTTGGGCAAAGAAAATAAATGCCCCAATTCGCACCTTGCAAGCCGTAGGATTTGGATTTGTTTTTTTTTGCTTGAATAGAGTGTTGGTTTCTAGATTAGGTCCCAACATCATGAAATCAAGCAATGAATCAAGTGAATACACATGAAAAGAGGTGCAGAATATACTCACAATGACCGGATCTTGCGACGCGATGAAGAACACTTCATGGTGAAGCTCGGCAGTGGCTCTCCTTGGCAGTGGACTGCTCAGTTTGGGCTCTGAAACTCCTCCAAGAATTCGGCCATTGATGACTCCATGGAAGCTCCAAGCTTCAAAAACGGATTCCAAGCTCACAAGAACACTGCCCTATCACCTTTGTATAACTCATGGTGTGCTAGCACTTTGTTTTTGCCACAAAAACATCTTCTTTCTTTTCTTTGTCCTCTCGGCAAAACCAGAAAAGTGAGGGAGAAGAATCGGCTCCAAGCCGTGAGAGAAGAGGGAAAAGAAGAGAAGACCGAAAGTGAGAGAGAGAGTAAAAGAAAAGTGTTTTATATATATTTGTTTTATTTTCCAAAAACAAAACAAATAAATAAAATAATTTTCATTTATCAAAAAGTCAAAAGCAAAAAACAATTAATGCTTTTTCAATCAACTCACATCAATCACTCAAATCAATCAATCAAATTGTCACATCACTCAAAGTGACATGTGATTTGACGCTTGATGTGACTTGGGATTTGAAGCTCGATTTGACTTGCGTGTCGCACTTGAATTCGAAATGCGAATGCGCTCGCAAATAATCCCGGGCTCGGGTTCGCTAATTCCAAATTAACGAATTTTCCGTTGCGACGCAATTAAACGATTACGCTTAGCGAAATCACTATTCACGTCGCTAACGAATTAATTCTAAATTAATTCGTTCGCCCGAATTAAAATCTAATTTTAATTCCGCGTCGAAATCCAATTTCGTATAATATATCAAATATATTATTTTATCGATTAATTCCAAATTAATCATTCTCTCTTTTTAATTAATATTTTATCCCAGATAAAATTTCTCCATAATTAATCCCAGATTAATTTTCTCTCTCTTCTAATTAATCCCAGATTAATAAAGTGCGAGTCATACGTCATCGGTGAATCTTCGGGAAGCGACCCATGAGATCCCCGGATATGTTGGCAGTAAATACGGTCGTCGGACTATCCGAACACGTAAGTACCTAGTACTACGTTTGTACCGATTTACAAGACAAGGTTGGCTTCTAGCAAAGCGCCATGGCTACCCAATTCTCCAGAAATATCCTTATAGGAATATGTGATCTATATCAAACGTAGTATACCGTAGTATTGTGTATGTCGATCCAGTATCGGATGTTCACGTGTTAGGCCTAGGGCTAGAATTGTGTCTGCCCCGTACGAATCACATATCGGATGTCTGGCAACTAGTCTCTATAATCGGATATACATGACCTTGTCATAATATCTCGATAGCTCGAGCATTTAAGAGAACAAGTTCCGTATCCTATGTGACCATCATCTCCATATGACTGGAGTGATACTTCCGTCTTAACATCACACCCAACACACTACGATTCTCAATATACCCAGAATTTGCGTACACAGAACCGGTTAAAGCCCTGGACGACCTCAACCAAAGTATATTGATTGTTGTAAGTATTAACGGTGCAAGTCTCAGGTTAAGACCAAATACACCTACCCTGATTGCGGACTCCCATAGACACATAGTCATACTACCAATGGGATTATGCGGGGTCTATCCAGAGCGAAGCTGTTTCCCGTACCATCGGTAAAACACAACCTCTTATTACACTTGCATGAGTATCCTATACCCAAATATATGATAACTATGTCGTTGTGCCCTCACAACGTGCACAAGTGTAATACTAGTCTTTTACGTATTTATCGATGTCCAATCTCGATAATACTCTGACTATGGATATTCAATGATTTATCCTTCGCGGACTGATACTGTCTCATATCATTCTCAGTCCAGGAACAAATCACAGGGACCTCCTATCATTTATATATCTAGGTGATCTAATCACAAATGACAAGAGTGCAATCTCCTTTGTCACATAGTTAATTTGTACAACAACACCGTGATCTGTACAAATAGTGACGCTATGGGTCATAATTGTCCAACAATCTCCCACTTGGCCTATAGCTAGTCACTCGAGTATTTAACACCCGAACTATGTACGGTTTGGCTCAAACTGCTGAGAAAATGCTTTCGTCAATGGATTTGCATGATTATCATCTGATGCGATTTATTCGATCATCATATCGCCACAATGTATGATCTGAACGAATCAGATGATTATCAAAGTAAGTATCTGGATCGTCGATGAGACCATTAATTCTTTAGCATGTGCTGACGCCTAGCTCAGCTGCTAACAGAATTATATCTAATCTAATTAGATTTATCATCGACCCAAATGGCTTCTATTGCTGCCTCAGCAGCAGCAATAACCTGCATTTGTTGTTTATTCGGTAAAAGTATCTTGCTTGGAAGATTTCCAGCTCACTGTTCCGTTATACTATCTTTTATAGTACCGTTGTTACGACTTATAGTCGTTATCATGAAAGCCAAGCTTTCACCGATTATATTATGGGAATATCATTTCCAAGAAATGATATATCATCATTATTCAGGACATTCACTGTCAGTGCGCTCCCACTAACATCCTTATATACACAAGAATTATTTTCGTTTTGAATTAAATCATAAACTATTATGATTACATCAAAACGACAATTCCAAGAACCTAATGCTTGCTTCAATCCAAACATGGATCGAATAACCTGCAAACCTAGTTTGCTTGTTATGGTTCGACAAAACCGTCAGGATGTTGTACACCTCCTCTGAAAGGTTTCCGTTAAGGAAAGCGGTTTTGGCATTCAGCTGCCACATTTCATGAATGAAACATGCAGCATTAGCAAGCATTATCCAAATGGATTTACCATGGCAACAGGTAAAAGGTTTTGTCGTAATCAACACAATGTTGATAACTCTACCTTTTCGCTACAAGCCTAGCTTAGTACGTTGGTATGTTGCCATCCATGTATGTCTTCCTTGAACACTTATATAGTACCAATAGGCACAATGCCTTACGGTACATCAACTAATATCCAAACATAGTTTATATACATGGAATCCATGTCAGACATTATGGCACTTTGCCATAATATGGAGTCGATACCTTGTATCACTTCCTCATACGTAGTCAGTTGATATTCCTCAATAAGATAGACATCTTTATGAGGTGAGATCAGAAACCCATACCCCAGGTTGTTTTCTGACTCTCTCCAACCTACGCGGTTCTTGTGTATTCGAAGATTAATGGTATAGTTTCATCCTTGATGAACTATTTGTTATCCATTAAGATTCGGTGCCAGGAATAGTATTACTCCGATTTTCATCGAGTTTTACTATCCTCTAGGGGTGGGCGAGGTTTGGTTTGGTTCGATTTTTGCTAAAACCCGAACCAAACCATATTTTACGGTTCGGATTTTGTACCTCTCAAACTAAACCATTAAATAACGGTTTGGTTCGGATTGAAAATTTTTTAAACCAGCGGTTTACGGATTGGTTCGGTTTGGTTTACGGATTATTATATTTAAAAAAAAATTTCATCCACTTAAATGAAGACAAAAAAAAATGAGGCACAATTAATTCTTGTATTTTTTAAAAATTACCTCGAATAATGATGCTACCATCATTCTAATTATGAGACAAATCCAACATCTTACTTTCAAGAATAATGATGCTACCATAAAATAAAAATTTAAGAATAAAAGTATTAACAAATAAATTGAAGAATAAAAGTATTAACAATAAATTGAAGAATAAAAGTATTAACAAATAAATATATTAACAAAAAATTTAAGAATAAAAGTATTAACATACTAATAAAAAGAAAACATTGAATAAAATTAAATTACAAATACAAATACAATTTTTTTTATAAAAATATATAATTTTTGTTATTATAACGGTTCGGTTCGGTTTAACAGTTGCTGTTCGGATTAGCTCCTGAACCGAACCGTAAACCGTTTGGGGTGGGCCAATCCGAACCGCAAACTGAACCGTTAGAAAAAAAACCGTAAATTCGGTCTGGTTTGGTCCGGTTTGCGGTTTGGTTCGGTTTGGTCGGTTTTTTTACCCACCCCTACTATCCTCCCACTTACCACTGCATATCGGTATTCCTCTTAGGAAAACCGCATGGTGAACAACAATCTAATTGTTCTCTCGTGAGTTGTATAAGTACAATACTTATGGTATCCCTAGGATAACCTACAATTGACACTTATCCAATTTGGGTTCTTGTTTGGTATCATCCAAACATATGCCCAGCATACCCAAATTATCAGGAATGTGAAACCCGGTTTATTTCCCGTTCATATCTAATATGATATCTATCAAACAGATATTATGGAACCTTATTCAAAATAAGTTCTGCACTGTTTTGCGTGTCCGTTGAAGGAAATGGTAGCTCAGAGCGACTCATGATTAACCTTATCATGTCCAACAAAATTCGGTCTCTCATTTCGAACACACCGTCAAACTGACGTGTTTCGGGAGGAGTCTTCATTGAAAGAATACTATACTCTTTCAAGTATATGAGAAACTTATTGCTTAAGTATTTTTCATCATGGTCAAACCGTGATGGTTCAATACTTTAGCCGATCTGCTTGTCTATTTCGTGTCGAAACTGTGAAAGTTTCCGATTTGTGTTTCAAAAGAAACACATAACCATAACGCGATGCCACATCCGTAAAGGTCACGAAATATTCATATCCACATCTAGCCTAGCTAGACATGGGCCCACTTGCTTCACTATGAACTAGGGCTAACAGATCGGTGGCACTGGCACTTTTACCAAGTAAATAGTGTTATAGGCACTTTGCCCAATAAACTAGATTCGTAGACATTATTTGAATAGTATCAAATTAGTCCTAATACCCACTCTTTGAAAGTGTGGATATACGAGTCTTGTTTAATTGTGTCCTAGACAACAATGCCACATTGAAGTTTCAACCTGATCAAATCAGTTTTGAGCTATTTGTTTGTCATGTTATACGTGTGAGATTTATTTATATTCTAAATATAAATACTGTTATTCACATCTAATGTGGTTATCTCAATATCATCTTTATATAATAAAACACTTTAGTGTTCTAGAATATAAAGGTATATCCACAACGGATTATACACTGATATAGAGATAATGTTCATAGTCAAACTAGTTACATTATAACAGTTTCCTAATTTACGTACATACCCAAAGGGTAGTCCTAAATTCAGGTATCTACGGTTAAAACAACGACTTTTGTCCCGTTTTCAATTCACAGAGTAATCTCGTCTGAAGTCAGTATCCTGCTAATAGCAGATTCTGAACATCAGTACATATTTATGTATCACACTAAGTATCTAAAATCCAATTTTAATACTAGTTGTGAACATAATGTTGACAAACATATTTGAAGTCAGAGCCTTGCTCATCTTCAATTCCTTCTTGGGATATGTCCTTTTATCTTCTCAGAAGATTTTAATGATTTTGCCTTTTACCCTTTTCCACACTCCAGAAGCCTTTGGCCTAGCCTTGGTCTTCTGGAATGTCGAAGTAAGGTACGCCTTGCTTTACTTGCTTTATTGCAAACTTTGGCTTTGTCTCCTTGAGTATAGTCATTAACTCTCCAAGAGTTTACTATTGCAATTAAAAGTACTTCTAAGATCTAATATTTGAAAATCCTTCAATTTCTTTATCAAATTATAAGGATCTAATCCTTAGTTTTGAATAAGAAATTAAGGAGTCTTTGACAAGTATAATGGATTAAGCACTTAAATTATCATTACATGAATATTCCAAATATCATGTTCCACTTATTTGCTTAACTCCGAGCTTAGGCTTAATATGTTATTTTATCAAATAAAGTAACTTATTATTTTCCAGGACCATCCTGAAATTAATTCCAATTTGAAAATAAACCATTTAAACACATTTTCCCCAGGATTATGTTTTAAATGTCAATCTTTCAATTTTATCTTGATTCTAATAGTCCAACTATTTAATCAACGATTTGTGGTACTATGTATTATATTGATTATTATAGTTCAACTATACAATCAAATATAATTTAAATTAATTAACCTCAATTACATTGATTACTATAATCCAATTATAAAATCAACTGTAAATTGAAATTAATTAATTCAAATATATTGATTACTATAATTCAATTATATAATCAACTATAATACAGTCCAACTGTTTATTAAAACAAAAATTTAAATATTAGTCCAACTAACATTTAATTTAACGACGAAATAATTTGAATGAGCGCGTATGGCAAGTAATTAAACGAATATTGCAAATTCAATTCTTGCCTCCCACTATTTTTCGGCGAGCCTCTAACCCTCTGTCGAGTACTCGGGAAACCGCGTTTCCTAGTGGGCTAGGATCCCGTTAAATATCACACAATCTTGACTTTGGCCAACAAATTGTATGATAATTAACTATGTAGATCTCTAAGATCAATTAGATCCAATCCAATTCCTAGATCCGGTAGTGGGACATCCAAGTCCAAAACATATATCTTATATATGCCAATACATCCAATGTATTACCTAACCTTTTTCCTCTGAATCAACTAAGCCTTGGCTTTGGCACAACAAACTTAGTGATCCCAGTCAAGCGCGACCCATTGACCATGGAAAGCTTCGTAATCAATGTCGATGGACAAGAAGTGGTCTTGACTTTGGCCAACAAACCACAACTTGGACAAGACACCAATATGGAACAAAGCCTTCGTGATTCAAACACATCCTCGACAGACAAAGGCCTTGAATTTGGCCAACAAGCCAATGCCAGTCTTGGATCTTGAGTAAGAATCACTCAATGGAAGGAAAAACGCTGAGCGAGGGTTTTTCGCGTGCAAATTGGCAACCAATTTATTATCTTTTTTAAGGTCTCATCATCATACACCTTTCTCTCTCCAGCTAGCACATGTATTTACTTCTACCCGTTACACTACACTTCTAAAGAAACCTCATTTACATTGAAGGGAATAGGTGAGAAGAGAATACAAAGAATATGGAGGTGATAAGGATGGACACGCAGGTCCAATTAATAAATCAAATTTATTACAATTTCTAAAATTGCCCCACCCATCTAATATCCATCCGATATACATTATTCATGCATCGCAACCAGGTATTCACACAAGCATGTTATCAATCAATCTAATCCAATTAATTAATCTGATAATTAGTGATCATCCAATGTTCAAACAACGATTTGATTTTGCTCGAGTCAAACTCGTTTTGCGAATAAGTACTCAAAGTACAAATTCTTGAATTAAATTAAACTACAACATTAAATCCAATTCAATTTGTATTTAATATTAATTCACTATTTAATTCCAAATTAAATATTACACTTTTATTAACGAACCTTTACGACTTAAATTCCAAATTCAATCGTTACGGGTCTCAAAGCCCGATTAACATCCAATGTTTATTTAATTAAAGTCCAATGGGCTTTTAATTAATTTCTTTAAGGCGTGGACTTTTGGTCAACTCGGGTCAAACCGATAACCAAATTCCAATCCGGGATTTACCCCATAAGCCCATAAATCAATTAGGCCCATTAGGCCCAATTAAATAATTAAGGTCCATTAAGTCATAATTGGACTTTATGGATGCGGTTTTGGGCCCAATTGGATCCAACCAAATTGGCCTAAACCTAACTTGGTACAACCAAGCCCAAAAGCCCAATTACAACCTATAAGGCCCAAATCCAATTTCAAGCCCAATTATTAACTTATAAAATTCCAAAATCCACAATTAATTAACCTAAGTGTAATACATAATTAATCACCCAATTAACATTTCTAAAACATCAATCAGCCTAATTAATTATGCACTTTGATATCAAATAGTGTCAAACACAATTCAATCAAAATCAAACCCAATGCATGCTTCTTTATTCTCGGCAATTAGAGGTTTTTGCATTCCGATTCGGTTTCAATCCAATTGAATCCACAATAATCATTTCCCAAATCAATTCAACTCATCCAATGAATCAAAAAACAAAAATCACCATGAATTTTATTTCTCAAAGAATTCGGCCAAGCCAACTTTTAAAGGGAAAATTGTTCCAAATCAAAATTCAATCCAATTGAACTTCAAAACAACATTACCTTATTATTTTAAGTCATCCAATGATCAAAAAACAAAATTATGCCAAGACAAATTTAGGGTTCTAAATTCGGCCAAGCCTCCATTTTTGGGGAAAATTTGATCCAACCAAATTTCTTGAAATTGATCATGCACAACATCAATTCAACCTCATTCAAGCATACTTAATCAAACAATTCAACCAATTCATGCTCAAATCGAGTTTACCCAATTTTAACCCTAAAATTTTCATGTTTGATCAAAGCTCAAGATACCATTGTTGGTTTCTAGATTAGGTCCCAAGATCATGAAATCAAGCAATGAAACAAGTGAATACACATCAAAGGAGGTGCAAAATATACTCACAATGACCAGATATTGCGACGCGATGAAGAACACTTCATGGTGAAGCTCGGCAGTGGCTCTCATTGGCAGTGGACTGCTCGGTTTGGGCTGTGAAACTCCTCCAAGAATTCGGCCATTGATGACTCCATGGAAGCTCCAAGCTTCAAGCTTCAAAAACGGATTCCAAGCTCACAAGAACACTGCCATATCACCTTTGTATAACTCATGGTGTGCTAGCACTTTGTTTTTGCCACAAAAACATCTTCTTTCTTCTCTCTGTCCTCTCGGAAAAACCAGAAAAGTGAGGGAGAAGAATCGGCTCCAAGCCGTGAGAGAAGAGGAGGGAAAAGAAGAGAAGACCGAAAGTGAGAGAGAGAGTAAAAGAAAAGTGTTTTATATATATTTGTTTTATTTTTCCAAAAACAAAACAAATAAATAAAATCATTTTCATTTATCAAAACGTCAAAACGTCAAAAGCAAAAAGCAATTAATGCTTTTTCAATCAACTCACATCAATCACTCAAATCAATCAATCAAATTGTCACATCACTTAAAGTGACATATGATTTGACGCTTGATGTGACTTGCGATTTGACGCTCGATTTGACTTGCGTGCCGCACTCGAATTCGAAATGCGAATGCGCTCGTAAATAATCTCGGGCTCGGGTTCGCAAATTCCAAATTAACGAATTTTTTGTTGCGACGTAATTAAACGATTACGCCTAGCGAAATCACTATTCACGTCACTAACGAATTAATTCTAAATTAATTCGTTCGCCCGAATTAAAATATAATTTTAATTCCGCATCGAAATCCAATTTCGTATAATATATCAAATATATTATTTTATCGATTAATTCCAAATTAATCATTCTCTCTCTTTAATTAATATTTTATCCCAGATAAAATATCTCCGTAATTAATCCCAGATTAATTTTCTCTCTCTTCTAATTAATCCCAGATTAATAAAGTACGAGTCATACGTCATCGGTGAATCTTCGGGAAGCGACCCATGAGATCCCCGGATATGTTGGCAGTAAATACGGTCGTCGGACTATCCGAACACATAAGTACCTAGTACTACGTTTGTACAGATTTACAAGACAAGGTTGGCTTCTAGCAAAGCGCCATGGCTACCCAATTCTCCAGTAATATCCTTATAGGAATATGTGATCTATATCAAGCGTAGTATATCGTAGTATTGTGTATGTCGATCCAGTATCGGATGTTCACGTGCTAAACCTGGGGCTGGAATTGTGTCTGCCCCGTACGAAGTACATATCGGATGTCTGGCAACTAGTCTCTATAATCGGATATACATGACCTTGTCATAATATCCCGATAGCTCGAGCATTTAAGAGAACAAGTTCCGTATCCTATGTGACCATCATCTCCATATGACTGGAGTGATACTTCCGTCTTAACATCACACCCAACACACTACGATTCTCAATATACCCAGTATTGGCGTACACAGAACCGGTTAAAGCCATGGACGACCTCAACCAAAGTATATTGATTGTCGCAAGTATTAACGGTGAAAGTCTCAGGTTAAGACCAAATACACCTACCCTAATTGGGGACTCCCATAGACACATAGTCATACTACCAATGGGATTCCGCATGGTCTATCCAGAGCGAAGCTGTTTCCCATACCATCGGTAAAACACAACCTCCTATTACACTTGCATGAGTATCCTATACCCAAATATATGAGAACTATGTCGTTGTGCCCTCACAACGTGCACAAGTGTAATACTAGTCTTTTACGTATTTATCGACGTCCAATCTCGATAATACCCTGACTATGGATATTCAATGATTTATCCTTCGCGGACTGATACTGTCTCATATCATTCTCAGTCCAGGAACAAATCACAGGGACCTCCTATCATTTATATATCTAGGTGATCTATTCACAAATGACAAGAGTGCAATCTCCTTTGTCACATAGTTAATTTGTACAACAACATCGTGATATGTACAAATAGTGACGCTATGGGTCATAATTATCCAACATAGAGTTGATAGCATGTGTAACCATGCATTTTATGATGATATAAGCAAGTATTAGGCTTGATTGTCAAAATGCCCAATTTTTCCTAATGAGTAAGGGGCTGGCCGAAATTTGTGGTGTGTGGGGAAAGATGACTTTTATTTTCATGTTGACGTTGGATTATGATTTATGTTTAAAATGACAGTATGGCATAAGTTTTAGTTGATTTGAGTAGAAATCTTAAAAGTTGTATTTTTTGGGTGATGGCCGAACATGCATGAGTTTAGGGTTATGTTTCCTTTTGTGTTATATTGATGATAAGTTATAATGATTAATCTTAAAATAATGTCTTGATATAAGTTTGGCTTGATTAATAATGAAGCTACAAAGGTTGAAAAATGGTGTGTTTAGCCGAGCACGTGTATGATGGTTGGAAGATAATGTTGTGTGTTTTGATGATGTCTTGTGATGATTCATGCTTAAAGAGTATGTTATGATATGTGTTGATTTTGTTTGAGTTGAAATGACTTCAAAGGTTGTACTTATAGGTTTGGCCGAAACTTGGCATAACAAAGGGGAATGGATTTTTCTATTTTGTGTAATTGAATTGATTAAATTGATAGATGAGTGTATGTATTGTGTTTATAGCTTGTAATATTGGAAAATACTTGAGAGTGTATAATTTATTGTATGACCGAATGTATAGGCTAAGTAAAAGCTTGAATGTGAGATTTTATTTTATTGATAAGAAATGATTAATGGTTGTTGTTTGTGTGTTTGGTAGTATCTTGGCATGAGTTTGAATTGAAATGAGTTAAATTTTCAAGTTGTCTAACATGGTGATGAATGAAGAAAACTAGTGCTTGAGAATTTATATGTCCATGTGAAATACATGTGTGATATTCTATTGTATGTCTAGATGAGTAGAAAAACATGAAAGGATATTTATGAATGGATCTACATGATTGATATGTTATGTGATGACAATAATATATATGTGTGTTAAGATATTGATAGTCATGGAGCCTATTAGTAAGGCTCGATTAAATGGTTATTAATTAAAGTTTGTTGATAAGCCTGATGTTTGTTTTATAAGTACATGTGTATATGCTTGATAAGCATGGAAATGTGTTAAGTGTTGATGCAAATAAACATGTAAGATTGAAATCATGATTTTGGTTGTGTTGAGTTTATATAAGAGTATGTGTTATAAGACTTTATTAGCAGGATTCAAGAAAGTTTAGTGGAAAACAGGTTGTGCTAGTAATGTAGGTCTGTGCATGATGAGTAACATGAGTTGAACGATATTATGATATGCTTGTAATGGTCAAGTTGTAGTTGTTTGGAATAATAAGTTTGTTGATGGGCATTTTAAGGCCAAATTGGGCATTTGTAGACAGCTAGCATCGGGTATTTCAAGTGGGTATATTGGCTACACCGAAATATCCCATCAGCATTTGCATAAGCATGTCATGTAGAATTAGTAGCACAGCCGGTTAATTAGCATGTCCATGCATTCATGAATCAAGCTCTGTATCCTTAGTTGAGTATGTTAACCATACTTGAACACAGGTTCAATAGTCACCTCGCAGGATTCTACGGCAGCATTCAGGCACGCTGGCGAATAAGCGTCTGTCTGTGAGTGGATGTTATTCCTTTCTTTTTTCTACTATGTGGTTTATGTTATGTTAGATTCTAACTCTAAACTTGTGCAATCAGTTTCTTGTACTTAGTTTATAATTTCTCTTATGCCTTCAGATATGTTAATTCATCTTAAGTCATTTGATATTGTTCATGCCTTTAGTTTATAACTTTAGTTTTGGTATTTATTATATGTATTCAGGTTATATAGCTATACTAGTTTTCAGTTCATATGTCAGTCTATGTATCACAAATAAGATATTCTGTTTTTAGTTTTTAAGTTTAGTTATGCCATGTCTTTCACATATATGTCTCATGTCGCAACATGCATCAGTTTTAGTTCTTCATAATTCACAGTGCATTCATAGACTTGCATTTCAAGAATTCAGCATCTATACCTGTTGTGTTTCAAATTAGACCTATCAGTTTCAAGCTAGTCATGAATCATACATGTCTGTTTTCAGAACTCATTTTTCAGTTTTCAAGATTATGACATGTTATTATGCTTTTGATATTTTAAAATGATTTCTTTTATGATTTTCTTTATAGATTGGGGAAAAACCCAATCTCAGAGACTTTTGGAATTGACGGATCATTGGAATTGATAGATACACAAACATGTGCAAATGTAGTTTCAGGATTAGGGGGACGACGATACGTAACACCCCTAGATCTTAGTTTTAGGGTTAGGATGACAGCATTGACTAGCACTCCTGACTCTCGTTCAGTGACTTAGGGGACGATGATATGTAACGCCCCAAGGCACTAGTTTAGGCATATGGGGGGATGACGATACCTAATGCCTCCATAAGTCAGGTTTTCTATCAGATACAGCAGCCATGTGCACATGTAGTTTCAGGACTATGGGATGA
The DNA here is from genome assembly GCA_019454045.1 of Zanthoxylum bungeanum. Taxonomy (NCBI): domain Eukaryota; kingdom Viridiplantae; phylum Streptophyta; class Magnoliopsida; order Sapindales; family Rutaceae; genus Zanthoxylum; species Zanthoxylum bungeanum. The sequence goes on from SKCR01039722.1 coordinate 230,518, forward strand.
CGATTCGTAACGCCCCTAGATCCTGGTTTCAAGGCCATGATGACAACATTGATTAACGCTTCTAACTCTAGTTCAGTGGCATGGGGGACAGCGATACGCCACGCCCCAAGGTACTAATTTAGCCGTATGGGGGATAGTGATACGTAACGCCTCCATGAGTCAAGGTTTCTACAGATTCTCTAGTTACTTGAGATTTGAGATTTTCACACCATGATTTTCACATAGATTTTTGAGAATGAACCCAGTTTATATTTTTATGAGTTCAAGCTTTCTACAGATTTTCCAGTTACTTGAGATTTCAGATTTTCACATCAAGATTCCTATATAGATTTTCGAGAAGGAACCAAGTTTATATTTATAAGCTCAGAAGCAGTTTTTACAACACTATTGGTTTTAATGCCAGTTTTCAGATATGAACATCATGCTTTTATAGTTAATTACATTCTTAAAAGTAATGCATCCACATCATGTTACATTACAACTTCAGCTATGTATGTCATGTTTTCCAATAGTCATGTCTAGCTCTTGTAGAATGTTGATTTAGGTCATTCAGACTTGGGTCAGCATACAACATTTTAGCTTATGATAGTTTCAGGTTCTTAGGTTGCGGTTCATGTATTCAATCACAGATTTCATGATTCAAGCACTGGTTATATTAGAACCAAGCCACCACAGGTTTGGAATGGCTTTTTCCACGGGTATGGGTGGTTTGGTTATAGCATGCATCAGTTTCATGACCATAGTCCACAGGCAGGTTTCGGTTCATGTAGCCAACATATGAGCTCATGTAACTGTAGTTCAGATAGTTAAGTGTAACTTATGCATTCAATTAGATATTCATACCAGATCGTGCATTCCAGGCCAGATATTATATCAGTCTATGGATGTCTGGTTCAGTTTTTTAGGTCCCTTCATTTCCAGTTCAGATAGTTAGCCTGCATTTCCAATTCAAGTAGTTAGGCGCAACTCATGTTTATCCATCTTAGACATTCAGAACATATGTGTTCAAGTTAGATATTCAAGTTAACTCATGCACCCTCAGTTAGGGAATAACACATGTATGTTAGTTAGTATTCAGATTCAACTCATATATTTACAAATCAGAAAGGCATATATGGTTTATGCATTTCATGTTTAGTTCAAGCATATTCAGTTTAAGTGTTCAGAACCTAGTCATGCAGTTTTAATTTAAATTATAGATTCAGCACATGCACTTTCAGTTCAGGTAATTCCAGAAGAAGTCAGTTAGAATTAAGGCATATTCAGTAGGCAGCTTTTATTGCAGGTTATGTAAATTCAAAATCAGGTTCAGTTCATATAGTTTCAAGTCAGATCACGTCGGTTCAACCCACGTTAGCAGATTAAGATGTCAAAAGTTAGTTCTCAGTTCAGACAACTCAGTATAGTTCATGCAGAATCAAGTGACCATGCAACGTTTAGGCCATGACAAAAAGCATATTATTTAGTCTACGACAACTCCAGGTCAGGTTCAGGGCAATAGTTCAGAATCGTGAAGTTAGGTTCAGTCATATACCCGGTTATCAATTGGATTAAGTCCCAAATCTTTATGTCATGTATCCAGATTTGAATTACCACATTGGATTCCCAGCTTATTATTTATGTTGTCGTAATTTAGTACCTTAACATTATCTTATATTATGTTTCAGTTTAATCATGTATTTCATTTCAGGTTATTTTATTGGCCCTCTAGTATTCACTCACCAAGTCTTTTGAAAGACCTGACCCACCCAACTTTCAGTTGTTTGGCAAGCAACAGGTTCATGCATTGCTTAGAGGAGACATGACCCAGCGGCAGTCATTACACACCTCATACGTCAGTTCAAGTCGAGCCTAATCGTCAGTGTCAGATGATGTCAAAATAGGCTATAAGGCCACGTATATGTGTCAAGTATGTTGGGGATTTGGGCGAAGGGCGTAGCGGAAGCGCGGTTCGGGCAAAATCGTAATTTTAAATCTTTTTCAAAATTACCGAACAAATTATTCAATATCTAATATGAATAATTTATTCATATTTCACCTAATCACATTTATTTGATATCAAATAACGACATAAAAAGGTAGAAACTTCGCGAAACTTTTACGAAAATATTTTTCCACAAAATGACGCAAAATGCGTTATTGACCGAATTGACCACCCAACTCTTATGGGGACTACCCAGGTCAGCTCCAATAGTGTTAGGGCAGTTCACGGGCAGCCCGAACAGTGACAAATTCACTGTTTGGACAGCCGTCACCCGGTTGGCTCAAAAGTCACCCGGTAACGTCGTTTTTCTCTGTTTTCGCTTATTTCAACTCCGAAATAATTTTCGGAAATTGTTCCAACACCTAAAATACATCCAATACATTTATATGACATCAAATTCATCAACATATTCACTGATTTTTCCAGATCTGATCCAAAACACAAATTTGTCAATTTTCATGCTTTAAATCCAATTTTTCAAGATTAATCAAATTAATCAAAACACCAACCAAAGTCACAACACATGAAGCACCCAAGAATAATTCTAGGCATTACAAGAGTGGTCATAACACTCTATAATTTTAACATGTCATCTAATGATCAAATTGGACTAATATTACAATAATATCAACCAAATTTACTTCACACATGCATTTCACTTCCAAATCCATCCTCCAAAATCAAAAGCCCCAATTTTGACAAGTAAAGAAAACCCTAGAACTATTCTAGCATAACAAGAACAAGAAACTAGATTTCCAAGCTCAATAAGATTAAGTATTACCTTTTAATCTCCAATTTCCTAAACCTTTTTCTTGTTTTCTCTTTACTTTCTCCTTGAATCATCAAGAAAGTGTGGAGGATAACTCATATATCCACAGTGGTATCTCAAGTCAAATGACCATTATGCTCACTCAACTCCAGAATATTCCTATTGACGTTGGTGTACCATATATTAGGAAATCTTCAGTGAGCCTTTCAGTGTTTATCAAATAAACACACACATGTCTATACGAGTCTCCCGAGACTCATGGTTCACTAGGATAAACCATCGGACCAAGTCATGATATACGACATGTACTGGTCTCAACGGATTTTACTAACCGACCCGTGTTAGTAAATTTTGACCAGGAACTTTATTTAAGGATATACATCTTATAGTGTGTTTCCCAATGTCAATTATAAACTACGTTGTAACTGCACACTATGTTGTAAATCCTAGGGTCTTTGTCTAATATACACGTATCACTAAACCATATTTAGTTTCAATCTAATCGTAATTAGATATCTAATCGTAATTAGATCGAATATGTGTATAAAAGACAAGAGGTGCTACCATTAAATAAGTAATATTATAGAAAATGGAACTATTCGTATTCATGAATCGGACATAAATACGATCCAGATTGGCACTCTGAGCACCAACCATAACAAAGCATTATATCAATTGTATGTGGATTTTTATGTATGCATAGATTTGAGATATGAAATAGATAAATTTTAAGGTTTATGATGGATATGTGTATTTGATTATGTGTCGTGAGTCAGTCATTTCAAAATAGCTAGTAGTGTATATCGGGGGTTCGGGTGATGGCTAAGCCTTCTCCTGCCCATCACATGCTCGGAAATACCGAGATATGACCAAATCAAATAAGACAAATAAATTTTAATAAAGTAAAAGTAGATACAGACATTACTTTATGAAAGCAAATAAGACAAACAACTTTTAATAAGATAAAAGTAAATACAATTTTTAATAAAATAAAAAACAAAAACAAAAGTAACGCGACTTTTATTAAAGCTGATGGAGTTGGTGCTTGGAGTGCCAATCACCAACTCATTATATATTTTATTATATATAACATGACTTTTATTATATATTTTATTATTTATTAATAAAATAACTACATTTTTCATTTCATGCCTCATTAATGGTATTGTCATTATGCGCATTGATGTATAGATATGCTAAGAATGACATCGACCTTAGAATAGTTTTGACACTAGGTGTAAACTATTCTTAAAGTAAATATTTATAGTCGTTGGTTTTGGAATACGGTCGAATTCCTATAACCTAGAAGACTAGCACATGTCGTATATTGGAATTGGAGTTCCAATGGTTTAACCCGTTGTACCATGAGTTTTGGAAACTCGTATAGATATGTGGGTATTCATTGAAGCGAATATTTAATGACTCACAGACTATTCCTAATAGTTGGAAGTACACACCACCGTCAATAGGAATCTCCTCGAGTCGAGTAACATATGTAATCCTTTGACTATAGGATAATATTGATTTTATGTGAGATCATCCACACTTTGATGTCATGTATGTTAGAAACCTTTCATGGTCTGGCCGCTAGATGTTCATTGGGTGTGGACCGATGCACTCAGTAATCAAGTGCGAAGCAAGATAGGATCTGTCGGCTCGTATGTGTACCATAAGGGGTTTAAGTATCCATGTGAGTAAAGTCACGATTCTTAAAGACTTTGGCCAAAGCCGATCACCTAGGGTCGATCGCATCAGTTGTAAAGAATCGTGGACATAAGATGTGCGCCTTGGAAACTTGACGGTATATTCTATGTTTCCTAAACACAACTCGGATAACCTACAACAAAGGGATTGTTAAACATATGTGATGACATCGACTTGTATAGTTCAGAAAGGTCTTCGTGTTCTTCGCGAATTCGGAGGTGGTTGAATTGTGTACATATTAGCTAGGCTTATATGACGAATGTGTATGAACTTAGAGAGTCTCAATATGAAGTGCACTCGTTGAGCACTTGGGTAGCCGATTAATTTTGATAAAATATAATATTCGATATTATAATTATCAACTAAGATAATCAAGTGTTATTGGATAACATTGATTATTTACTTTGACCTAATTGGATTAATTGGATTAATTCAATAATTACACAAGGGCTTAATTGTAAAATCATAATTATCTCTACCATTTGAGAATATTATGGTAATTGTAAGAAGGTAATAATAGGTGGTTTTGGCTTGATTTAATTGGATTAAATCAAGGTGACAAACATTTAACTAATCTATTTCCTAATCCTTGGCTTGATTTAATTGGATTAAATTAAAGTGGGAGACAATGGAGATTAGTCACACCTAATTATACATATTTGTACAAATTAGATTAAGCCCACTTAAAAGTTAATTACAACTTTTATTAATTAAAAATTGCCTAATTTTTGTTATAAATAGCAAGCTTTAGGAAGGTTTTAATTACAAGCATAAGCAAAAGCTTGAGTAAGCTATACACAAGTAATTCTTGAGAGATTAGCCTAAGTTAGAGAAGTGTTTAGAGAAGCTTGTGAGGTCTCTAAAACATTTGAATTAAGAGAAATCAAGATTAGATCTTGAAGTGAAGCTTGCTAGCATTGGAAATCAAGGTTGGATCTTGAAGTCAAGCTTACACACTTGGGAGGTTCTCCGACGATTTCAACAAAGGAGAGGTAGATTGGATCTTGCATCAAGCTTACTAGGTAATGTTTGATCTTCTCATAAGCTATGTTTATTTGTGTATTAGATGCATGATCACATAGCTTAATGTTGAATAAGGCTAATCAATTGTGTTAGGATACTTTAGAAGTATAAACACAACATGCTTGTAATTAGGTCAAAGATGTTAATGTTAGACATGGAACAATTAATTAGATTTTGGAACTCTAGATTAAAGCTTAGAGTTATGGCTACTATTCTAGAATCACTTGACCACCTTTGGGTGACCTAGAATTTTCACGAGACATTTCTTATTGGGATTCTAATTTGGTTTGTGTATTAGATTCAAAATTTACGCAAATGCATATTTAGAATAAATTTATATTTTTGTAAAAATATTTGATATTTTGAAAAACTTGATTTTTATTCTATAACATGTGTTGATGTTAAAAAAAAATTTTGGGTGTTTTTGAGGTTTTTAGAGAGAATCGGAATAGATTAGGGTAAAATACCCTAATCCATTCAGCTCACTGAAAAGTGAGCTGAATGAGAGAAAGAAATGAAATTTTTTTAAAAAAGGCTGATGCGTGCTACAGTGACACGCGCACTGTAGCGCGTACTGTGCGTGCATCACTGTAGCGCGCGCGGGTACGCGCTACGTACACTGATTTTATTTTCTCTCGTTCGGTAGCTTCCAGACTCCGATTCAATCCCGGTTTTTTCATATACACTCGTAATGGAATATAGTATTTCATTAAATAATTTAAAATTACACCCATACTTGATATACATGGGTTAGTATTTCATTAAATAATTTAAAATTACACCCATACTTGATATACATGGGTTAGACCCATTTTCGCTGCTCGAGATACCGATCCGACCCTAGGGGTTCCACAACTGCCCCAACAAAAGCAAAAGAAAATTTTCTACTTTCAAGATAAATAACAAATATGCATAAAAAATATTTAAGATTTATTAAACAAAAAATATAAATATAAAAAATAAAAAGAATTAAATTAAAAAGTAAATAAAATGATAAAATAATTAAATTAAAAGTAAAATAAGGAAATAAATTAATTAAATAAAAAGTTAAATAATTTAAGGGAAAAAAATAAAAGAGAAAAGTAATTGAATGAAAGTAAAAGGGAAGAGAGAGTGGGTATTATGGGAAAGAAAATTGAAGAGAGCGAATGAGGGGGAAATGTGTTTGGAGGGAAAGAAATTTTCTGTATACTAGCATAGGGCCCGCACTTTGTGCGGGTGAAACGTATCTTTAACTATAATTTTGTATCATAAAAGAAACATAATGTTATTTTAAGTATTGATCTTGTAAATATTTTAGATCTCATCGATTTTATAATTTAAATAATATTTTTTGATTTATTTTCATTATACACACACACATATATTGTTCGTTTGTCTCGCAATAATTAAATAATATTTCTTATTCATATTAGAGTTTCTCTATCATCTTTCTTTCTTATTTAAATAACTTTTAAAACGCTTAATTTTCTTTAGGATGAATTCCAATTAAATTAAATTAAATTTATCAATTTAAGCTTAATTTTTCTTATCTAATTTTAATTATTGATCAATCTAGATTCACTTTGCAAGAACTTGTTGGGGGCAGATGTGGGACCCATAGGGTCGGATCAATGTCTCACGCAGCGGAAGGAAGTATAACCCGTGGATATCAAGCATGGATGTATTTAAATAATTTAATGGAATACTATATTCATTACGAGTTCATAGGAAAAAATCGAGGCTAAATCGGAGTCTAGAAACTCAAAAACGAAGAGAAACAAAATTTCAGCACAACTCACGAGCGTGAACTCACACGCTAGCACACTTTTTTTTTCACTTCAATTCTTGTTTTCAATTGTTTCCATCAGCTCTCTTTCCGGAGAGCTTATGGAAATAAGGTATTATACCATAATTCCTTTTGATCTTCCCTAAATACTTCCAAACATCCAAAATTAATTTTTAACATCAACACATATTAAAGAATAAAATCATGTTTTCCAAAATATCAAATATTTTTACAAAAAATATAAATTTATTTTAAATACACATATGCATAAATTTTGAATCCAAAATAAAAATCAAAATAAAATCCCACAATGAAATGACTCATGAATAATTCTAGATCACTCAAAAGTGATCAAGTGATTCTACAATAATTTTAATTTTAGGTTCATGTCTAACATGAACATTTTTTACCCAATCACAAGCATATTATGTTTATGCTTCCAAAGCATATATATATAATTTATTAACCTAATTTCAACATCAAGCTATTATTATATTTACTCAATATATAATACATCACTATATATTTCACTAATGATAACTAACTAATGAAAAACGTAACTTTAGTGAAGATCAAAATTACCTAGTAAGCTTGATTCCAAGATCCAATATTCTTCTTCTTGTTGAAATGTTGTAGAAATCTTCCAAAGTTAGCAAGCTTGACTCCAAGATCCAATCTTGATTCCAATGCTAGCAAGCTTGATTCCAAGATCCAATCCTGATTTCTCTTTGTTGAAATGTTGTAGAGAACTTCCAAAACTTCTCTAAACACTTATTTTACTTAGGCTAATATTTATAAATTGTTTGTTTTAGCTTTCACAAACTTAACTTTCTCAAGCTCAAGTTTAATTAAAAACTTGTTCAAGCTTGCATTTTATAGAAAAACTTATGCAATTTTTTTTATTAATAAAAGTTCTAATCAACTTTTAGTTGGGCTTCATCCAATTTGTCCAAATATGTATAATTATATGTGACTAATCACCTTTTATCTACCATTTTGATTTAATTCAATTAAATCAAGACAAAGTTTAATTAATAGATTTAAATGTCTACCACTTTGATTTAATCCAATTAAATCAAGCAAAATACACATACTATTACATATTTGTAATTATCAAAATATCCTCAAATGGTAGAGATATTTATGAAATTACAACGAAGTCCTTGTGTGATTTTGGATTAATCCAATTGGGTCAAAGTAAATAATTAATATTATCCAATAACATTTATTAAATGATAATGATGAGTGGTATTTATATCACTATTGCCCATCATTTATCCTAATATTGTATAGTTTCTTGAGTCTTGTGAATATTTTGATGTGTTTTGTGTTATTTTGTAGATAAATAAAGTTTCAGGACATTCTGGAGGTGATTTGAGGCAAAAACGGACAAAAATGAGTCAACAGGGATATTTTTGTCTTTTCAGCGTCGCGACGCTGAGCCTTGCGCGGCGCGACGCCCAGGATGCGCCGTCAGCCACGTGTCAAAATATGATAGGTTGGACTTGCTAACGTGCGCCGGATCTTACTAACGTGCGCCGCCCTTGCTAAAATGCGCCTCATGCCACGTGTCATCACCTCATTGGACCACCCAAACCGCGTGCCACGTGTCGCCTCTCTCTTGGACCAAATAATCAAGGAATCAGAGCATGCCACGTGTCACCATTCTATTAGACCGAATTTACACCCACTCACAAGATGACACGTGGCACGATTTCATTGGACCGCTGGGCCAGTCAACCAGAGCATGACACGTGTCTCAATTATTGTGCCGACAGCCGCGTGGTCAACGTACGCGTGGACTCCAGAAACTGTTGCCAGCGTCGCGACGCTAGTGCATTTTCAGCGTCGCGACGCTGGACCAAAATTTGCCTATAAAAGGAGGCCGCCATTTCAGTTTTAGTTGCACATTCTCTCTCATTTTCTTTGATGTAAAATCGGGAGTTTCTCTCTCTAATCTCTTTTAATTTAAGTTTTGTAATTAATTACATTTTGTAATAGTAATTACTTTCTGTAATAGTAATAGTAATAGTAATTTATCTTGTTTTTACTGTTTCAGTTTTACTATTCAACCATGATGAGGTAACTTCTCCTTGCTAAGGTGAAAGGTAATTCTTTTACTGTTACTATTTAGATTAATCTCCCTTAAATATATATATTTACTATTTAAAATTTGACTTAATACGGATACCGCCATATTGGTCGGTTGGATATTAAATTTAAATTGGTTTAAACTGACTAATCCAGGATACCGTCTTTATGGCTGGTTGATAATTAAATTTTCTTACCGCCTATATGGCAGGTTCATGGACAAATCATACCGCCTTTATGGCTGGTCGGACTTAATTTGAATTAATCAGGTTACCGCCTATATGGCTGGTTGGTAATATTATCACAATTTTATATATTATTTTATGGGAGATATCTAAAATAGTAAATAGTAAAAGTAATTCCTTTTACCTTAGCATTTTATTTTTATTTACTTTTCAGTATTTACTTTACCGCATTTACTATTTCGTATTTTTACTTTATGGCTTTTACTTTTAAGTTTTTACTAGCCCTAGCCATGTGTCATAACTAAGTTAGTTATCTAGGGTTGTGATGAATTTCATTATCACTGGTTTATAAGAGTTAGATTATAGTTTGGGTAATATAAAGATTTATTTATCGAGTCTTAATCTTAATGCTTTTTATTAACTGGCCATTAATAAAATTGATTAGGTAAACTTAAAATGAACTAGACATAGGGATTTTAAGTTTAAGACCTTAGACTCAATAGCCCACGATCTTCCTTGAGGATATATAACTCTTTTAATAGATTTCCTTACAGGATAGGAATATACCTGTCGGGCGGGGGTAGCCTTAATTGGAACTTAATCTTAATGAATCTAGGTAATTTGGTTGACATAGACATATGATTCAATGGATTATACTAGGTATTTGTAATTGACCATCGGAAGAGGCTTTCACATAATTTATTGTTCTAGGTTAATAAATCAATATTACCCAACTATAGGACAACCACTTCATCTTTAAATAATATTGAAAAGATTCACAACCCTAGATAGTTTTTAATATTGAATTTTCTTAAAACTTACTTTCGAACAATTTTATTTACTTGTCTTTAATTTAGAATCGTCGACATTTCAATCAATCAAACAACCTGTTAGATATTAGTAATCATTTGACCTCATAAAATTAATAGCTTAGGTATTAAGTCCTCATGGGATCGATATTTTTTATACTACTTGAACGATACGTACGCTTGCGTTATACGTGTGTATTACGCCGGTCAAGTTTTTGGCGCCGTTGCCGGGGACTTATTTATCTTTCACTATTAGTTTTAGGTTAGATACCGTTACTTGTATCTAATTTTCTTTTTACTTATTGTTTTTATTTTCTTGTGTTTCAGGTCTCAGAAACTTTATGAGACGAACCAGAAGCTTTGAACTTCGACCGCTTGACCCGGAAATTGAAAGAACCATCAGACAGTTGAGAAGGGAACGGCGAGAAGGCCAAGAAGCTTTAATCAATATGGAACCTGAACCTTTGAATGTTGCCACCACCAATTCCCATTCGAGACAGAACCATTCCGGTGGTTGACAGACTCATTTCTTGTATTGTACTTCCTCATTTACCAGCAAATGTAGGTGACATCAAAACATGCATTCAGATGATTCAGCAGTCAGTTCAGTTTGGAGGAAATGGTATTGAAGACCTAATATCCACATCAGCAACTTCCTGGAAGTTTGCGCACTTTCAATTACAACCGAGAGGCTGAAGAAGCAATTAGACTGCGTGTTTTCCCATACTCCTTGAAGGACATAGCTAAAGCTTGGCTACATTCACTACCAGCAGGTTCTATCACAACATGGAACACCTTAGCTACCAAATTTCTTGCAAGTATTTTCCACCAGCCAGAACTGGAAAAAGAGAAACGACATCACATCCTTTGTACAACAAGACTCGGAAACTCTCTACGAAGTTTGGGAAAGGTACAAAGATTTACTCCGGAAATGTCCTCATCATGAGATTCCAAAATGGCTTCAAGTCCAAACTTTCTATAATGGACTTTCTGGAATAATGAGAACCACAATCGATGCTGCTCCTGGAGGAGCCCTGATGGCAAAAGGAGAAGATCAAGCCTGGGACCTAATTGAAGAAATGGCCAACAAAAATTCTTTGTGGCCAACAGAAAGGAGCATGATCCAAAGAATTGCAGGAATTTATGAAAGTGGAGTCAATACAGCAGTCAATACCAAGCTGGATCAGATATACAAATTCATGGAGACTTTTACCACTGGATCCACAAGTTCACCATATGGACGAGCACCGGAACCAAACCAACTTGAAGAAACTGTGAATTATGTCAATAATTTCAACAGACATGGGAACAATCCATATTCCAACACCTAACAACCAGGGTGGAGGAATCATCCTAATTTTTCATGGAGTAACAATTCAGGGCAAAAGAACAATCACACCACCTGGATTCCAACAGAACTATTCCACCACCTGGATTTCAGCAACAAACAAAGGCCAGGAGCAGACAAATGAACCAGGAATAGCAGAAGTGCTGGCTCAGTTAAAAAAGTACGATGCTATGATTCAGAGCCAATCAGCTTCTATTAAAGCACTGGAGAATCAAATCGGCCAACTGGCCAATGCTCAGAGTTACAGACCACCAGGAATCTTCCCAGCAACACAGAACCAATCCAAGGAACCGAGGAAAGGAGCAAATTCAAGCCATACTTTGAAAAGTGGTACTGAGATCAACAAAGATGTAGGGATCAAGGCAACAATTGAGGAAATTCCAAAAGATGCAGTTCCACAGATGGAGGAAAAAGAAGCAAAGGAAAAAGAAAAAGATCAGATCATTCCACCTCCACCTTTTCCTCAGCGACTTCAGAAAAACAAACTGGACAAACAGTTTGCTCGTTTCTTGGAGGTATTCAAAAAGCTGCATATCAACATTCCATTTGCAGAAGCCTTGGAAGAAATGCCCAGCTATGTAAAATTCATGAAAGATATTCTTTCACGAAAACGGAGATTGGGAGACTATAAACAGTAGCATTAACGGAAGAATGCAGCACCATTATTCAGAGGAAACTTCCTCCGAAGTTGAAAGATCCTGGCAGTTTCACAGTTCCATGCACCATTGGAGAACATTACATCGGTAAGGCTTTATGTGATTTAGGAGCCAGTGTTAACTTGATGCCTTTTTCTATTTACAGGAAACTGCAGATTGGAGAAGCAATGCCTACCTCAGTTTCATTGCAACTTGCGGACCGAACACTTGCATTTCCAAGAGGTGTTGTTGAAGATGTGCTGGTGAAAGTAGATAAACTAATTCTCCCAGCAGATTTCATCATCCTTGACATGGAAGAAGACAAAGAAATACCTATCATTCTTAGTAGACCATTCCTGGCTACAGGTAAAACTGTGATTGATGTGCAAAAAGGAGAACTGACCATGAAAGTGCAGGACCAAGAAGTGACCTTTAATGTTTTCAAAGCCATGAAATTCCCGAGCGATGAAAAGGAAGAAGAATGTTTCAGAGTTGATGTTATTGAAAGTATTGTTCAAAATACTGAGCCAAATCCCACAGATACACTTGAAGCTTGCATCACCAACATGACTGACAGTGAGCTAGATGCTGAAATCCTGGAATATATCAATTACCTTGACAAACCATTCCGATTCAAAGTGACACCGCCAGTTGAAAGCTTGGAACTGCCCAAGAAAGATCGAATCAAGCCATCGATTGAAGAACCACCACAGCTGGAACTAAAGTTACTTCCGAGCCATCTCAGGTATGCATTTCTTGGAAACACTTATGAATTACCTGTATTATTTCTTCTTCACTAACATTAGAACAGGAAGAAAAGCTACTGAGAGTATTACGATAACACAAAAGAGCCATTGGCTGGACTATAGCAGACATTCGAGGCATTAGTCCATCATTTGCATGCACAAGATTCTGATGAACGATGAGTACAAACCCCACAGTGGAGCATCAACGGAGACTTAATCCAATCATGAAGGAAGTCGTGAAGAAAGAAATAATCAAATGGTTGGATGCTGGCATCATTTACCCAATTTCAGATAGTAGTTGGGTGAGTCCTATGCAGTGTGTACCAAAGAAAGGAGGAACTACTGTGGTTACCAATGAAAAGAATGAGCTAATTCCAACAAGAACGGTGACTGGATGGAGAGTGTGCATGGATTACAGGAAGCTGAACAAAGCCACGAGAAAATGACCATTTTCCGCTACCATTCATTGACCAGATGTTAGACAGACTGGCAGGACATGAATTCTATTGCTTTCTTGACGGATATTCAGGATACAATCAGATTGCCATCGCCCCAGAAGATCAGGAGAAAACCACATTTACATGTCCCTATGGTACTTTTTCTTTTCGCAGGATGCCATTTGGATTATGTAATGCCCCCGCCACTTTTCAGCGTTGCATGATGGCCATATTCTCAGACATGCTGGAGCAGAGTATGGAGGTTTTCATGGATGACTTTTCTGTATTTGGAGATTCTTTTGATCATTGTTTGCAAAATTTGAAACAGGTGTTACAAAGATGCGAAGATACGAACTTGGTGCTCAATTGGGAGAAATGTCATTTCATGGTACATAAAGGCATTGTTCTTGGACACCGGATCTCACAAAAGGGGATTGAGGTAGACAAAGCAAAGATAGAGACAATTGAAAAACTACCTCCACCAACATCTGTCAAAGGGATTCGAAGCTTTCTCGGACATGCAGGTTTTTATAGGAGATTTATCAAAGATTTTCCAAGATTGCAAAACCTCTTTGTAATCTTCTGGAGAAGGATGTGCCTTTCAACTTCACAAAAGAATGCCAGGAAGCTTTTGAGATCTTAAAACAGAAGCTGATTTCTGCCCTCATCATTGTAGCACCAGACTGGACCCTTCCATTTGAAGTGATGTGCGATGCTAGTGATTTTGCTGTAGGTGCAGTTTTGGGACAACGCAAAGCAAAGATTTTCCACACCATTTACTACTCCAGCAGAACTCTGAATGAAGCTCAACTCAACTACACAACCACTGAAAAGGAGTTGCTCGCAGTTGTGTACGCTTTTGACAAATTCCGCTCTTATCTGTTGGGTCCCAAAGTGGTGGTCTACACAGATCATTCAGCAATCAAATATCTGATCACAAAGAAAGATGCCAAACCCAGATTGATCCGTTGGATACTTCTTCTGCAAGAATTCGACGTGGAGATCAGAGACAGGAAAGGAACAGAGAATCAGGTGGCAGATCATCTATCGAGGCTCGAGAATAGAGAAACATCTGACAAAGATCTGTCAATCAAAGAAACTTTTCCAGATGAACAGCTGTTTGCCATGAAACAACAGGAAGTCCCTTGGTATGCTGACTATGTCAACTATATTGTGTCAGGAAAATGGCCGTTGGAATGGACAACTCAGCAACGGAAAAAGTTCTTCAAAGAAGTCAATCACTATGTCTGGGATGAACCGTACCTGTTCAAACGATGTGCTGATCAATTATTGAGGCGATGTGTTCCACAGGAGGAAATCAACAGTGTTTTGCAGCACTGTCATTCATCACCATATGGCAGACACTTCAGCGGAAATAAAACTGCAGCAAAAGTTCTTCAATCAGGTTTGTTCTGGCCCACTCTTTTTAAAGATGCTTATCTTTTTGCTTTTCAATGTGACAGGTGCAAGAGAACAGGGAATATTTCGAGGAGAAATGAAGAACCGTTGCAAAACATTCTAGAAGTGGAAATATTCGATGTCTGGGGTATTGATTTCATGGGACCCTTTGTTCCATCATTCGAAACCTGTACATCCTGGTTGCTGTAGACTACGTCTCCAAATGGGTCGAAGCAGTTGCACTGCCATCCAATGATTCAAAAGTGGTGATCAAATTCCTTAAAAAGAACATTTTCACGCGATTCGGAACACCTCGTGCAATCATCAGCGATGGTGGCTCACATTTCTGCAACAGATATTTCGATGCACTCCTATCCAAATACGGAGTTACTCACAAGGTTGCCACAGCTTACCATCCACAGTCAAATGGACAGGTTGAGGTTTCAAACAGGGAAATCAAAAGAATCCTAGAAAGAACCGTTGGATCAACAAGGAGGGACTGGTCAACAAAACTAGATGATGCATTATGGGCCTACAGGACAGCTTACAAGACACCCATTGGTATGTCTCCATATCGATTGGTGTTTGGGGGAAAGCGTGCCATCTGCCAGTTGAGCTTGAGCACAAGGCGTACTGGGCACTGAAGAAGTTGAATTTTGATTCACAAGCTGCAGGAGAGAAAAGACTTCACCAACTCAACGAATTGGAGGAATTTCGCCTACAGGCTTATGAGAATGCCAAATTATACAAGGAAAAGACCAAGAAATGGCATGACCGAAAAATAGTTCACAGAAAGTTGGAACCAAGGCAGCAGGTGTTGTTGTTCAATTCGAGGTTGAAACTTTTTCCTGGAAAGTTGAAATCTAGGTGGTCAGGACCATTTTTGATCACTCAGGTTTTACCTTATGGAGCTGTTGAGTTACTGGATCCCAATACCAACAACACATTCAAGGTTAACAGTCAGCGTGTCAAACACTACTGGGGAGAATCATTTGAGCGACAAAAAGAAAGTGTCACACTTTCAGATCCAGCATAAACGTTCGAGAAGTCAAGTCTAGCTGACGACTCTAAACTTAGCGCTCGCAGGGAGGCAACCCATGCAATTTGTGTATATATTGTGATTTGGTGTGATTTAATTTGTTGTGTGTAGTTAGTTTGCAGATTAAGTCATTTCAAGATGGAAGAAGCTCTCGCAAATCTTCACAAGCAATTTCCCTCTCTCCCTCAAAAATCTCTGATGAAAGTCTACAAAGCTCGCTTGGAACGGATGAGGTTACTAACAATTCACGGTGCTCCTAATGATATTCGTTGGGTAATTGAAGCACGGGTCCGATTGGCAGGTGAGTCTTCTGACTCTTTTATTTCACATCTGTCTGGTTTGGGAAGAAGCACCTATGCAAAGAAACGTAGAGCTAAGCAAATGGGTGTTTGTTATAAATGTGCACGATGTAATTGCAACACTCGTTGTCGTTCTTTAGGAATGGTGTCTGAAAATCGCGAAGACAGAATTAAATTCATTAGGGGTGGCTTGAGTAAGGAGTCTTTAGATGATATATCTTCGACTCTTGAGACGCATCCCAGTGGACATGTTCACATAGCCTTTAGCAGATTACATACACAATTTCAAAAAGAAAGACAACAGTTAAGTCTCGGGAATCTGACTCAAAAAGACCCTGTTTGCCAATTTATAAGAAAATTGGATGGGAAGCTTGTCCCTGACGCATAGACGTCAACCAAGCCGCTACTTTTCTTGTAAATATTATATCTCTTTATCTTTTCCTAATAATTGTAATTTGTTTTGTTGTTTTCTTTTATTTTCTCCGACAGGATCCAGACCTTTTTGACTAATCATGATATTATTTCGCTACTAATCGTCCTCTGGAAGATACCTGTGCTATTTTTACTCACCCTTTTCAGGTACTATAAATTCAGCTCGTCATTGTACTTTTGAAGGCATCCAAAGTTGAGAAAGAAATACATAAAAAATAAAAAATGGAAGCCACTTCAAGAAGACGAGTTGAAAACATCTGTGTGTTCTGTGGTAGTAGTGTTGGTACTAAGCCACAATACATAGAAGCATCACAGGAATTGGGTCGAGTCTTAGCTGCAAGGAATATGACTCATGAATAATTCTAGATCACTCAAAAGTGATCTAGTTATTCTACAATAATTTTAATTTTAGGTTCATGTCTAACATGAACATTTTTTACCCAATCACAAGCATATTATGTTTATGCTTCCAAAGCATATATATATAATTTATTAACCTAATTTCAACATCAAGCTATATTATTATATACTCAATATATAATACATCACTATATATTTCACTAATGATAACTCACTAATGAAAAACGTAACTTTAGTGAAGATCAAAATTACCTAGTAAGCTTGATTCCAAGATCCAATATTCTTCTTCTTGTTGAAATGTTGTAGAAATCTTCCAAAGTTAGCAAGCTTGACTCCAAGATCCAATCTTGATTCCAATGCTAGCAAGCTTGATTCCAAGATCCAATCCTGATTTCTCTTTGTTGAAATGTTGTAGAGAACTTCCAAAACTTCTCTAAACACTTATTTTACTTAGGCTAATATTTATAAATCTTGTTTGTTTTAGCTTTCACAAACTTAACTTTCTCAAGCTCAAGTTTAATTAAAAACTTGTTCAAGCTTGCATTTTATAGAAAAACTTATGCAATTTTTTTTATTAATAAAAGTTCTAATCAACTTTTAGTTGGGCTTCATCCAATTTGTCCAAATATGTATAATTATATGTGACTAATCACCTTTTATCTACCATTTTGATTTAATTCAATTAAATCAAGACAAAGTTTAATTAATAGATTTAAATGTCTACCACTTTGACTTAATCCAATTAAATCAAGCAAAATACACATACTATTACATATTTGTAATTATCAAAATATCCTCAAATGGTAGAGATATTTATGAAATTACAACGAAGTCCTTGTGTGATTTTGGATTAATCCAATTGGGTCAAAGTAAATAATTAATATTATCCAATAACATTTATTAAATGATAATGATGAGTGGTATTTATATCACTATTTCCCACTCATTTATCCTAATATTTTGTATAGTTTCTTGAGTCTTGTGAATATTTTGATGTGTTTTGTGTTATTTTGTAGATAAATAAAGTTTCAGGACATTCTGGAGGTGATTTGAGGCAAAAACGGACAAAAATGAGTCAACAGGGATATTTTCGTCTTTTCAGCGTCGCGACACTGAAGCCTTGCGCGGCGCGACGCCCAGGATGCGCCGAAGGTGCTAACATGCGCCGTCAGCCACGTGTCAAAATCTGATAGGTTGGACTTGCTAACGTGCGCCGGATCTTACTAATGTGCGCCGCCCTTGCTAAAATGCGCCTCATGCCACGTGTCATCACCTCATTGGACCACCCAAACCGCGTGCCACGTGTCGCCTCTCTCTTGGACCGAATAATCAAGGAATCAGAGCATGCCACGTGTCACCATTCTATTAGACCGAATTTACACCCACTCACAAGATGACACGTGGCACTATTTCATTGGACCGCTGGGCCAGTCAACCAGAGCATGACACGTGTCTCAATTATTGTGCCGACAGCCGCGTGGTCAACGTACGCGTGGACTCCAGAAACTGTTGCCAGCGTCGCGACGCTAGTGCATTTTCAGCGTCGCGACGCTGGACCAAAATTTGCCTATAAAAGGAGGCCGCCATTTCAGTTTTAGTTGCACATTCTCTCTCATTTTCTTTGATGTAAAATCGGGAGTTTCTCTCTCTAATCTCTTTTAATTTAAGTTTTGTAATTAATTACATTTTGTAATAGTAATTACTTTCTGTAATAGTAATAGTAATAGTAATTTATCTTGTTTTTACTGTTTCAGTTTTACTATTCAACCATGATGAGGTAACTTCTCCTTGCTAAGGTGAAAGGTAATTCTTTTTACTGTTACTATTTAGATTAATCTCCCTTAAATATAATATATTTACTATTTAAAATTTGACTTAATACGGATACCGCCATATTGGTCGGTTGGATATTAAATTTAAATTGGTTTAAACCTGACTAATCCAGGATACCGTCTTTATGGCTGGTTGATAATTAAATTTTCTTACCGCCTATATGGCAGGTTCATGGACAAATCATACCGCCTTTATGGCTGGTCGGACTTAATTTGAATTAATCAGGTTACCGCCTATATGGCTGGTTGGTAATATTATCACAATTTTATATATTATTTTATGGGAGATATCTAAAATAGTAAATAGTAAAAGTAATTCCTTTTACCTTAGCATTTTATTTTTATTTACTTTTCAGTATTTACTTTACCGCATTTACTATTTCGCATTTTTACTTTATGGCTTTTACTTTTAAGTTTTTACTAGCCCTAGCCATGTGTCATAACTAAGTTAGTTATCTAGGGTTGTGATGAATTTCAATATCACTGGTTTATAAGAGTTAGATTATAGTTTGGGTAATATAAAGATTTATTTATTGAGTCTTAATCTTAATGCTTTTTATTAACTGGCCATTAATAAAATTGATTAGGTAAACTTAAAATGAACTAGACATAGGGATTTTAAGTTTAAGACCTTAGACTCAATAGCCCACGATCTTCCTTGAGGATATATAACTCTTTTAATAGATTTCCTTACAGGATAGGAATATACCTGTCGGGCGGGGGTAGCCTTAATTGGAACTTAATCTTAATGAATCTAGGTAATTTGGTTGACATAGACATATGATTCAATTGGATTATACTAGGTATTTGTAATTGACCATCGGAAGAGGCTTTCACATAATTTATTGTTCTAGGTTAATAAATCAATATATTACCCAACTATAGGACAACCACTTCATCTTTAAATAATATTGAAAAGATTCACAACCCTAGATAGTTTTTAATATTGAATTTTCTTAAAACTTACTTTCGAACAATTTTATTTACTTGTCTTTAAATTTAGAATCGTCGCCATTTCAAATCAATCAAACAACCTGTTAGATATTAGTAATCATTTGACCTCATAAAATTAATAGCTTAGGTATTAAGTCCTCGTGGGATCGATATTTTTTATACTACTTGAACGATACGTATGCTTGCGTAATACGTGTGTGTTTACGCCGGTCAGATAATTATAATATCAAATATTATTTATTATCAAACATTATCGGCTACCCAAATGCTCAACGAGTACACTTCATATTGTAGGACTCTATAAGTCCAGACACGTTCGTCATATAAGCCTAGCTTATATGTACGCAATTCGGCCACCTTCGAATTCGCGAAGAACACGAACGACCTTTCTGAACTACACAAGTCGAGGTCATCATATATGTTTAATAATCCCTCCGTCGTAGGTTATCCGAGTTGTGCTTAGGAAACATAGATTAAACCGTCCAGTTTTGAGACACACATCTCATGTTGATATATCCATGATTCCTTACAACTAATCAGAACATAATTTCTGATATATGCGATCCACCCTAGGTGATCGGCTTTGGCCAAAGTCTTAAAAATCATGACTTACTCACATGGAAACCTAAACCTCTTATGGTACACATAAGGGCCAACAAATCCTATCTTGATATGCACTTGATTAACGAGTGTAATGGTCCACACCCAATGAACATCTAGCGGTCAGACCATGAAAGGTCTCTAACATATATGGCATCAAAGTGTGGAGGATCACACACAAAATCAATGTTATCATATAGTCAAAGAATCACATATGCTACTCGACTCGAGGAGATTCCTATTACCGGTGGTGTGTACTTCCAACTATTAGAAATCACATGTGAGTCATTTAGTATTCACTCCAACGAATACACATATGTCTATACGAGCTTCTGTTGGGGTTGGTGCTCAGAGCGCCAATTCCCGATTGTATTTCTTTTGAATACTTCTGTAAAACATTATTATTATGAATAATATATACAGTTTCTATAATATAATGTATCTTCTTATATGGTAAAGACGTAATGACCTTAGAATGACTAGTCATGGTACAGTTGCAAAAGCGTCGCAACTGACATTGAGTTGTATCATGACGTTGTCATTCTCAGACGGTTCCTGGTCAAGGTTTACACTACTTGGTCAGTAAAGTAAACCCGTTGAGACCGGTACATGTCGTATACTGGAATATATGATTCCAATGGTTTCTCAATGAACCATCAGTCTTGGAGACTGGTATAGACGTGTGGGTGTTTATAGCGGATAAACACTGAACGACTCACCAAAGATTCTTAATGGATGGTACACCAACGTCAATAAGAATCTTCTCGGGTTGAGTAGCACTTGTGATTCGTAGACTTGAGATGCCACTGTAGGCACATGAGACATCTTCTACACTTAGATGGCAGTCACGTCACCGATCTATTTAGATCAGACCTCCGCATGTTCGTTGGGTGTAGATAGATCCTCGGGGTGTCTTATGTGTATCAAGATAGGATCCGTCAGTTCTGTGTACCAGAGCATAGGTAGTCCATATGATTAGCAATCAGATAAAACCATGGGCCTGTGGTAAAGTTTAGAAGTACATTCTTCTAGAGATTGCTAATAGAATAGTCGACTGGATAATCCCCATAGAGATTTGACGTTTACATCTATATCTCTGGGATTTATCCGGATACCTGTGACGGAGGAATTATACATTTTCCATGACCTCGACCTGTATGATTCAGCGAGATTATCCGTGATCGTCATAATTTACGGGTGGATAAATTATGGACACGAAATTGGATTTCGTGACGGATATACCTGAATCTAGAGAGTCTCAATAATGAAATAAACTCGTAGAGCACTAGAGCAACACTTATAAATAATGTTGATTATTTATAAAGTCGTTTAAAGGTTAAACGTAAAAATACATACTTAGGGACCCGATAGTCATTTCCTTAATTATTGTGTATTTACATTTAATACTTGATTAATTTAAATACACATTAATTAATAGTCAAATTGAGATATTTGACTAATATCATAAATGTATATATGTATTTGATATTTAATGTAAATATAATACATATATTTAATATATTTGTATTTAATTAATTATTTAATTATTTAATTGTTAAATGATTAAATTAATTAAAATATAAATATCTTAAGATTTAGATATTTGTTTTTAAGGCTTAGTTGCCTTTGTTGACTTAATTAAAATATCTTTAAAGTGTTTATTAGATATTTTAACAAGTTGATTAAATGAAATTGAAATTAATTTTGTTGTATTTGCTTGGCCAATTTCGGCCAAGGCTATTATGATACAAGTATATATTGTTTTTCATTTCATTTTTAAATTAACCTAATACACTTTCAAACTAAACTCCATTAAAAGAAAACAAGAGAAGCTTGAGAGGAAAAAAGGAAAAGTAAAGAAAAATTTGGATTTTAGTAAGTTTTCTTAACTTGCTATTAGAGAGGAAATTGTTCCTTATGTTCTAGGCTACATCTTGTGATGTTCTTATGCTATTCTTTTCTTTATTCTTTGTGTTTTTGGTGAATGGAACTTTGATGAAAGTGTTGCGCATGTATGATGATGGAAGCTTGTGACTAGTGTAGTTATAAGTATTCTTTTATGGTTTTGGAAACTTTGTTGCTAATCTAGAGTTGTTGACCCACTCTTAGATGACCTAGATTTGATCTATAGTTGTTTCATTGTGTTGAGACTTTGGTTGGATGGAAGAATGATGATTGAAGTAATTGATTTAACCAATTTGGTCTAATTTGTCCAATTTGAAGAAATTGAAAAATTAGGTTTTAAGACCTCATCCAAATTTGGGGCTTTTCATTTATGTTGTGTATAAGGATGTTATATGATGCTTATAAAGTTTTATGTTGATTGGATTTCATTTGGATGTGTCTTGAAGCATGGAAGTGCAAAATGCACACTTTGGCCACCTAGTGAGGCTCTCTGCCAAGTGAGGCATTTTTCGGATTTTTGTTGCTTTTGGTGTTTTGATGTTTTGAACATGCTAAGTTCATCTTAGAAATGATTTAGAATCATTCAAAATTGATTTGATCAATTTCGGACTAAAATGAACAAAATACCAAGTGTAACGGCAATTCGGTAAATTCACTTAAATATGATTTATTGAATTTTATTTCATAATTTGATTATTGGATAATTAAATAAATATGTTTATTTAATTAATCCGAGAAAAATTTTTGAAATCGGAAAATTTGATTTTCCACCGCTTCTGCTGCGTTACCGGATTTAGCCCCTAAAAACCCCTTCAGCTTCCATTGCTCATGGTACATCTGGTTAAATAATTGGAACTCCAATTCCAATATAGGATATGTGTTAGTCTTCTAGGTTATAGGAATTCGACCGTATTTTGAAACCAACGACTATGAATATTTACTTTAAGAATAGTTTATACTAGTAATATTATGTCAATATCGGACCACCCAATGTCCGATATTACTACATCATTCTAAGGTCGATGTCATTTTTCAGTATATTTATATACCAATCTAATATGTATAATGACATTAACTATCATTAACATGGTTGAAATGAAAATGTAGTTATTTTATTAATAAATAATAAAATATAATGTACAATACATTATTCGGATTGGTGCTCCAAGCACCAACTCCAATAGAACTAATAGTCAAAGTCTGCATGCTGAAGCATAACAAATAATAAAAAGTTCATAAAAAAACTTATAGAAATAATTTAAAGTTCAAATTAACTTTGTAAAAACTATTAGTCAAAGTTTACATCCTGAAGCATAACAAATAATATAAAGATCATGAAAAAAATTATAGAAATAATTTAATGTAAAATAACAAACAACAATCAATAATAGACCCGAAAAAAAAAATGGTTAGGTTTTGTAAATGGCTATTTAGTTTTCTTATTTTAATAAGAAATTATTTTTTTTATATTGTAAAAGGTCTCTTATTTTAGTAATATATTATTTTAATTTTATAATTTAATGATAAAAAAATTAATTATAGATTTATTTTAATTATTTAATTTAATAATAAATATGAGACATTGTTTTAATATTGTAATATATTTATTATTTTAATAATTTCTTATTTTAATTTTATAATTTAATAATAAAAAATTAATTATAAATTAGGTGCCACATACATTTTTTTTTTAATTTTAATAGGAGATTATAATATCTTGAAACTTCATCCAAAGAGGAAATTTCGACACACCTCTCACTATAGCTACAGTGAATTTTGGTAAATGGATTTTCGCCACTAAAAGTGAATTTTCAAAGGCGAATCATTCCAAAACCTTTGGCAGATGAAAACCTTCACCGGGGCGCTCGTTATAGGGTCCAGACCATCAGAAAATGGCTGACCCACTACCCTGTCGACATGGTCCGTACAGTTTCTTGAAGGATGGCCAACTAAGTGGCCAAAACTTTCCATTTTAATCATTTTAGTCCTAAAGTTGTTCGTCTCGGAAAAAAGAGCCATAACAGCCCTCATACAGCCCCTGACTCACGCCCATAACATCCCTCATACAGCCCCTGACTCACGCCCATAACAGCCCCCAAATACCCCTGAACACAGCCCCTGAAACACAATCCCTGACCACTGAAAACAGCCCCTGAAAACAAGATACAATCTTCTTTGAGTCTTTTGGTATGGAAGCGGCCTCACTTTTATTATAATAGTTTATCAATTTAATTTTTTAATTTAAAAAAACTAAATTACAATATTAATTAATTAAACTAATATGTTTCTTATTTTAAGAGGAGATTGTGTTTTTATATTATAATATGTTTCTTATTTTAATTTTATAATTTAATAATAAAAAATTATCATTTTATTTTTGTAATTTAATAATAAATATGAGATTCTATTTTTATATTATAATAGATTTCTTATTCTAATAATATATTATTTTAATTTAATAAAAAATTAATTATAGTAATTAGGTGCCACATATTTGTTTTTTATGTTTTCTTATTGTAATATGTTTTTTATTTTTATAGTTTATCATTTTATTTTTAAAAATAATAAATTACAATATTAATTAATTAAAGTAATAAGTTTCTTATTTTATTATTAGATTATATTTTTATATTATAATAGGCTT